>JAZAYU010001111.1:0-86572 GCA_038501625.1 Corbicula japonica | reverse complement strand
AAACGGCACAGGGTTTGGTACTCTTAAGCCTAAAGACGGTGAAGAGTGTATCCGTGAGATTTGCAAGACCATGGAGGAAAATCGGAACGCTTCGGATTAAAAATTTTTTTAAAGCGATGGTAGTTGGGCATAACATATACGCACATTACCGTAAAAGCTCGCTTGCTCGCTCGCTAGAGCTCGCATATTAAGTTAAACATAAGCTTTTACGGTAATGTGCGTATATGTTATGCCCAACTACCATCGCTTTAAAAAAATTTTAATCCGAAGCGTTCCGATTTTCCTCCATGGTCTTGCAAATCTCACGGATACACTCTTCACCGTCTTTAGGCTTAAGAGTACCAAATTTGTATTCAATAATTTATTTTTATTCTTATTTTCAATAAGAAGAAAAGTCAACATAATACATTTGTAACACAAAATATACGATCATTTTCATAGGTTTTGTGGGGGTTTTTTTAATAAAAATATACATATGACGTAATGCGGAGAACCATCGCGCGCGCAACTGTCAAATCAGACCGAGGCTGTCAAAACACCATCAACCTCTTCCGCGCGAGTAAAATTATCGATTCAGGCTTCCAGACAGATCTTTTTGAAAGCTTTGAGGTAGATTTTATTATGTTTGTACATGTGTTTGTCAAAAATATGCGAAACGTCAACCCATTATTTCTCACTTTCGGTTCTGCAGTGCATAAGCATTTTGTTTACATGAATAGGCGATTCGCCCCGAAACGATTCACCCCATGCTGAAGTATTTATCACAAAAGTTTGATTAATTCGATAAAATAACGGACGTCACGAAAGTTGCCAGACCGAAGGACCTGTCTGTTAAAATTTGGGTCGGTCTGTCATGATTTCTAATGTTATCAGGAATGTAAGACAAAAAATTGAACTAATAATTGCTTATATCGTTACCTTTTTAACATGTTTCGGTCTGACAGAATTTGTTTTGGTCAGACAGATTTTCACATCTTGTCTGAACAAATGTTTGACACTTTTTTCAACTTCCGGGAAGTCTGAAATAAGTGTAATTAATTCTAATTTTCCTGGTCACTGACAATCAAAAATATGCATTTTGACATTTTTAATAACAATAATTTCATTTTCCTCAGACTGAGGTGGCCAAAAAGGCAAAATACAAAATGGAAAAGTGTTTGCAAAAACAACTGAACAAAAGATTTTTGCACATAAACAATGAGAATTTTCAGTTCATGATATTCCAGAAGATGGTGACTTTTTTCATATAGATTTCTACAGCTCAATAGTTTTCCACACCATAATGTCAAAATATTATTAAAGTTTGACCCAGCTCATTTGTGACAACCTAAAAGAGGCGATTTGTTTAAAAAATCTTATAACTAATACCTGTTTTGTGAAATACAAAAAAGTCCTGTGCTGCAAATTCCTGGATTTTTCGTTCAAACCGATATCCAGCTTACAATCGCAAAATTTAAATTTCCTATGGCATGCTGCCATTGTTAACAGTTACTGTATTGATCTCCATTTTGTGAGGCAATGTGTGACGTCATCGCAATTGAAACAGAGCAGGGAAGTTCTCAAACGTTATTTTGACTGTCAAATTGTGATATCGACTAACGTACAAGGCAAAATGCCTAATTTGTTAAAAATTCCAAACTGATTAGTGATATTATTATTTAATTTCTCAATCACTCTTGCAAAGCGCAGTACAATCTATTATATTGTAAGATAATTACAGACATATTTTTATACCCTCATTGTACAATGGATTTACAAACACGAGGAATCACATGTTAGATCGTGGTACTTCTAAAATCATCATTAGCAGTATGTTCTTTAATAATTTCAGTCAAACATGTTTTAAGCAGCCACCCAAGGGAGTGACAAAAAGTGGATGTTTATGACAGATGGCTGCGAAAGACAGGTAAAAATTAGAAAAAAGTGTCAGTTTGGGACATCTTCAAACTGGCTCTTTAAGACAGGTGGTTGCTATTCGCAGGTGGCTGCTTAAGACAGGTTGACTGTATACTTTTTTCATATGCCAGAAACATTTACTGCATGTTGTGCAATGGTATCGTGCGTCCAATAGTTTATCTTGTATCTGTGTGCGTCTATTATATTGTCTATCGTGCATTTTGTTTGTAACCTATGCCCAATTTGATGCGGTCATGCATGAAATGGGAACCTTAATGCAAAGATTTTTTGATAATACTATTTTTAATGTTTCCAGTATATCAGTATAATTAGGTTATTATCGTGTGTTATTCTGTGTTAGCAATGGTGCTGTTACCAGCATTTCAATATTAGCTTTAGGCTTCTACATAAAAGAAGAACCAAAACAAAATAGGCAACTGCACCATCGTCGGGTCCCAAGCCCCGAGTGTGAAAGCAGGAGGGACTATTTTGTTTACATATCAATATTTATGTGGTAGTTTTGGGTTGGAAAGAATAGCCTTGACCAGGACTTGAACCTTAGATCCAGTTTTCATAGTGATGCTCTGTCAGCTAAGTAATCTCAATCATTCGACTCCAAGTACAGACCCATTGTCATACTGACTTTTTATAGACGTCTGTTCTTTACGTCTCAAGCAGTTAGGATCAAAACTGTGGTGGATTTAAATTCCCATTATTTCACTGCCACATGAAAATTTCAGCACTACAATGTTCATTTGTTGTTATAAAACATAAATAGTCTCTAAAGTATCGAACAAATAAAAAAATGATTCCACAAATAAAACTTTTCAACCTACTATTGTTTATGCTGTTTACAGGTAGATTTTAACGTAATAACCAATGAAAGCGTCTCTTTCATAAATCGATACACTACAGTCGGGTAGACTTTTAATGGTGCAACATAAAAACTGTTGACATTTATTGAGGTTTATAAGTTTTTTTCATAATAAACAAACAAGTTTCTGAAAAAGTATCACATATATTGATTCTAAATGGAATTAACTTTTAAGGTATGTAATTCTTTTTAAAGATATATAGGTTTAAAAAACTATTTGAAGCGTCAAAAGTTGCGACAAGGATTCTTATCGCTGGCATATAGACATAGAAGGAAAATTTTCTGCTTTTATTTGAATGCTAACTGGGTTTGTTCGCGAAGGGCGGACATTGTATGCATAGAAAAGCCCTCGTTGCGCACAATTCGTTGGGCTATCAGCTTAGCTAGTAAGGCGGCCTGAAGGATATCTACAAAAATTTAATTTTTTTGAAGTGTTATAATCAGAATAAAGACAGTAAAATGAATTGCTTGTAGCTAAAGTGTAACAACCTAATAAAAAGCTTTTTTGTTACATGTTGGTTTATTAAATTTTAGTTCAAGATGTTTCAATTCATTCAGTAGCAGCAAGTTAAACAGTTTTCTTGAATAAAAAAGTTTTTCACTAGAGCTCGCATTGAGGCAGTGCCTTAGTTCATATTAGATTGGTGAAACCCAAAAAGAATTTCTATGCGACGCCTTGTCTAGAGCTGAATCTAGGGTTAAAAGGTGGTTGGAGGACTGATATAATTTTGAGGTGTCCTCAAGATATAGATATTTGTTTTATCAGTGTAAGATAGAAATATATTTCAGAGAGTGAGCCCCGGAATTCGTAATTTCACGGGTGGCGAAGCCACGAGTGAAAATACATAATTCCGGAGTTCACAAGTGAAATATATTTCTATCTTTCACTGGTAAAAACAAATTTTCTTTTTATTTTATGCTCTTCATACACAATTTGCGTGAATTTGACAGAAATTTGCAAGAATTGGCGTCAAAACCGCTTGTTTATGACGTGACGTCATGACGTCAAACATACAAATTTGAGTCCGTTTTCTAAACGTTCTCATTTGTTATGTTATGTGCGTTTGGGTAACAACGGGAAAAAATCAGTGAAAATAAAAATGATATTCCACTGTTTGAAAACAGTAAAATACCCTTTTTTCACCGGGAAAAATTTTACGAGGGTTGTCCCAGAGATTCGTAGACTGTGACCATATTTCGATCAATTTGCGCGCAATTGGTAAATCAATTACATAAACGTAAGCTACAGGATATTTTCTTTATTTTAACTTAGATTTTGTGATGTCTTAAACGTTTGTTTACATTTGCCGATAATTTTTATAACCATGGTAACGCGATATCGCCCACGTCAAAAACGATTCTCACTTTCCTATTTGTTTAGCTATATTTAACGCATATTTCAGCTGAACTTCATGAAACTACGGGAACATATAAGGCATCCATTTTTGTGCCGATTTAGGAAAAACACCGACAGAAACATATAAATTGTTGCAGCAGACAAAGCGGGAATCCTCTGTTAGTCGGGCTCTTGTGTTCAAATGGCACAAGAGATTTTCAGATGGCCGCACAGACATCAAAGACGATGAGCTACCGGGTCGTAATGCTGTCATCCGTACAATCAAGAAAGTGCTTGAAGGAGACCGCCGCCTGACAGTTAGAGAGCTTGCGGAAATCGCCGATGTTAGCCGCGGAACCGTGCATCGGATACTGACGGAAGACCTAAACAAGAAAAGGGTATTTTAATTAATTTTACCGGGTATATAGAAAATAGCTATTCATATTTGTTCATGCAATTCTCATATTCACAAATTATTTAAAAAAGAACAACAACACGACAACGATTCATTGAGTTGATTACGAAAGGAAAATAAATAGATGATCTAGATAAAGTATTTTATTATTGATAACATTACAATAAAACATAACTATCTTTATTTAATTTATTATCTTTCCAATATTAGTTCACCCTTTTTTAAAAGGATCGAACTGTTGAACATAATATAAACTGATTAATTTCAGGTACACGCAAGAATGGTCCCAAAACTCCTCAATGCTGATGAGCGTGAACGGCGTGTGTTCGAATCCGAGGTTCTTACGGCGGTGTCGGGTGCAGGGCGATGCCTTCCTTGACAACAATGTGAAGATGGATGAAACCGGGTTGTACTTACATGACCCGGAAACACGCGAACAGTCTGCGGTGTGGTGCGAGAGCGGCGCGCCGCCACCGGAAAAGGCACGAGTGGCGCGTTCTGCTGGAAAACAAATGTATGCGATGTTCGCTGATTGTAGGGGGATGATCCTTTGTCATCCGGTTCCAGCTGGTAAAACCATCAACGGGGCCTACTACGCGAAGGGATTTTCATATTTACACATTTTTAATAAAGTCGCATTTTTAAATTGGCGATTTCGTTACTTAGCAGTTAGGTTGGTTAAATTATTTATAACGCGCAATTTCACATATTATATTTTATCAGCGCTATTTTTTATTTATGGTCGAGATGCAAAGTACACGCAGTTAAATTCCGAACATGTCCACATATTTTACGTCATGTTCATAAATTTAAAAGTAATTATAATATAAACTATTTCAAAGTGTGGCAATGTTTCATTTTTAGGTTTTGGCGCGCGATCTCCAATGGGCACTGCGGAAGAAACGACCTGATTTGGCAGTTGAGAATATAATTTTACATCAAGATAATGCCTCCCCACACACTGCCGCAGTCACATAACTAGAAATAGATGTACTTGGTTTCCAACGTCTTAGCCACCCTCCCTATTCCCCAGACCTGGCTGCTTTTGACTTCGCACTATTTCCGGAAATTAAAGCTAAACTGAAGGGACATCGGTTTGAATCTCTAAAACAGTTACACAGTTTTACGCTCAGTGTAATTCGTTCATTCGGGAAGGATTGGTACCAAAATATTATAAAAAGACAGTGGATAAAACGCCTCGAACGATGCCTTTTGCACGCCGGTGCATACTTTGAAAAAAAGTGAACGTCAGATAACGTCCGCAAGTGAACGTCGCTTAATTTGATTGACGGCGTGGGGCGATACTGTAAACCATGTCTTATAGTTTATAGCATAACTTTTGTACCGTTGCTTGTTTTATTGTAATTTTTTGCAAAGGTATGTAAAATAGATTGAATTTTATGTATATGCAATTTGTTTTCTTATAAAATTATTATCCAAGAAGTTATGAGCAGTCTACGAATATCTGGGACAGCCCTCGTATAATTCACTGTAAAGCATAAAATAAATCCATATCCTTGTCGTATTGTAACATATATTGGTAAGAGTAAAATGTGCTGAACATCCAAAGATTTTGTGGTAGTTGTGCAGTTGTATCCCTGGACCAGTAAACCTTAACCATTCTCTCTCTTCTTCTGCTTATTCTTCTTCTTGACTGTGTGGGGAGTTTGTTTTTTTCTGAATTTGGCAATTCCTGATATGCATATTTCACATTTTTTTCAGTAACAATAAGAGAATAAGAGTCGAGTTAAAATGCACGTGACTAATTTTAACATCACAACCCGTTCACACTATACCCGACATAATTGAAATTGCGTTAACAAGAGTACGTTTGTGCTCCATGAAATAAATAACCATTTTTGTAGGAAACATCGAAATATACCTGCAGGTTAATTATTGTTTATATATCTTTTTGTATATATTACTTCTTGAATTCATAGATTTAATAAAGAACTTCTCTATATAGATAAACGACTGTGATTACTGTCGTATTAGAAATCAGTTGATCCTTTGTACATGTTATGTTAGTGATGCGAATATATTGTTTTTACTAAGATTTTTATCTCAACTGAGCTGGCTCAGGCTGAGCTATTGGGATCGATGATTGTCCGTCTTCCGTCCACACTTAGTTCGTTAACACTCTAGCGTTCACATTTTTGCTCCGATTGTCACAATACTTGGTCAAGATGTATGTCCCAGTAATAAAACGGATGAGTTCGAATATGGGTCATCTGGGATCAAAAAGTATGTCACTGTTACTAAAAATTGAAAAATCTTGTCCGGGTTTTAAGTTTGTTATTTCTTATTGGATTTCAAAATAACATGGCACAAATGTTCACAATGACAAGGCGGTGTGTCATGTACAATACACATGCCTGTTGGGCCAAGGTCAAAGTCACTGTAACTAAAAAAAGAATTTTCTTGTCTGTTCATTTAGTAGAAGGTCTCTCAACCAATGACCTGGAGGAGATAATGTCATTAACTGTCAGGATAAGTCAGTCGTGCTGATTAAAACAAGTGTGATAGGGACTTGTGAATCATTTGGTGATCTAACATATTTGATAAGCAGAGCAAATGTTGTGCTGCGATAAATGGGAACACTGAAACATGTCAATTGCCAGTCCAACAGGGCTTACCGGAATATCTCACCGAAGTACAGTCCATCTTTCTGAAATAGAGCAAGCGTCTCTTGCAAAGCTATTAACTCAATTTCAAGATGTTTTTGCCAAATCTAATGATGACTTAGGATGTACTAATATACTTTAGCATCATATTGATGTACAAGGGCTAAACCTATTAGAATGGCACCGCGTGAAATTGACCGGTCCGAGATAGAAAAAATGTTAGGTCATATTGTTTCTGAAAATGGGGTTGAAACTGACCTCCGGAAAAATAGAAGCTGTCTAAGACTGGCCGACTCCAGTAAATGCAAAAGAACTTATTAATAAGTCTTTCTTACGTTTAACAGCATATTACATGAGGTTTGTTGACAATTCAGTAACGTACTGAACGCGTGATTGCCTATATGAGTAAAACTCTATCGGCACCTGAAGTTTAATATTGTGTTACAAGAAAAGAGTTATTAGCTGTGGTACAGCTCTTAAACATTTCCATCATTATCTTTATGGCCAACAAGTTCTCCTCAGGACTGACAATGCTGCGGTTTCTTGGCTTAGAAGACTGAAAGATCCTTGGGGTCAAATGGCTCGTTGGCTACAATTAATATATACCTACAACCTCACAATTACTTATCGCCCAGGCCGCTTACACACTAATGCTGGTGCACTCAGAGTCGTCGCCCCTGCAAAGTGTGTGAGAGACATAAAAAAAAAACGAAACCAAGAGCTGGATTGCAGTACAGAAACAACTAAAAGTGAGAATCAAGAAGTCAAAAATTGATTCCTCAGCAATGGTGTGTGTGGTCACCCGATCACAACTAGGTCCATCACCGTACTGTACTGCTGGATGACCGGACAACAACTGACCTTCGGCATGACCAGTTAATGGATAGTGACATTGCAGATGCAAATAAGGTTTTAAGCCGACTACAGCAAAATTTCTTTTGGCCTGGAATGACCAAAGATGTCAAAAAGAACTGTGAATAGTGCATTGCATGTGCATCTAAAAAGCCAGCAAAACCTTCGCATGCCCCCCTTGGCGAGGTCACCTGTGGTGCAATGTTAGAAAAAGTACAAATAGACATATTAGGTCCTTTACCCTCCACCTTAAAAGGTAACAAGTACATACTAGTGATAACAGATATATTCAATAAATGTACTGAAGCTTTAGCACTGCCAGACCAGGAAGCTAAAACAGTGGCAACAGTATTGTTGACACATTTGTTACAAGAACGGGTACACCAATGTCCGTATTAACTGATCAAGGTACATACTTTGAGTTCATATTATTTAAAGAACTTTGTAAAATACTTGGTATTCTTAAGCTGTCTACATCAGTTGCAAGGCCTCAAGCCAATGCAGTTGTCAAGCGGCTTAATCGAACACTTTTAGCAATGCTCAACAAAACAGAACACTTGGGACACCTACCTTCAACAAGTAATGATGGCCTTCAGAGCTTCCAATAGTGTAGCAACTGGTTTCAGTCCAAACTACATGGCATTCGGCAGAGAAATATCTCTTCCCATCACTGCAGTTATTGGTCTTCCACCGGGAGAGAGGCCCTATTCCAGTGAATATGTGGTTAACCTGCAAAATAGCATGCATGAGGCACATGAAATTGCTAGGAAACAACTGCAAAAGCAAGCAAAGTACCAAAAAAAGTATTATGACCGCACTGCTAAACAACGCAAGCTTGAAGTTGGTCAGGCTGTTTGGTTATATGAAATAGATGAAAAGGGAACTTTGAAAGCCACCGAACACGACAAATATGAAAATACTGCAGGCTCGGTTTGATTGAGCCTGTTCATGGGCAGTAATGGGATTGCATATTACTGCCCACGCCGCCTAGCCCCGGGTTGAGCGCAACTCAATATTTACACCAATAGAAAGTACAATTTTGATCCATCCCAAACGATGGTATGCATATGGCGGTGAACATGGAACCTTCAATGAGGTATTTTCAGATTAATACCATTCCATGTTCAGCGGCCTATGGTCCCCAGATAAAATAATGGGTTTGCCCTTAACGAGAAAACAATCGGCGGAACTAAACAGAATAGAATTTTGAAAGGGGATCTTAGAATATAAATCATGCGTATCACAGACAACGCCAAAGGCAAAATTTAAAAAGCAGGAAGTATATTCTTGGACAATATCCAAAACCTTATTAGCTGGGATATTGAAACCACCTATGTTTAAACTGGCCGAAATATAAAAACAAAAGTAATTTTAGAAATACTTTTAACTTAGTACATAAGTATCGTGCTCAACGACCTTCAAAGGACGTAGCTGATAACAGCACTGATTGAATGTACGGGGAGACTTTTTACAGCCGCCACACGGCACAAACAACGCTACTGTGATATTGAAATAGATAAAAAGGGAACTTTGAAGCCACCGAACACGACACATATGAAAATACTGCAGGCTCGGTTTGATTGAGCCTGTTCATGGGCAGTAATGGGATTGCATATTACTGCCCACGCCGCCAAACCCACGAAACCAAAAAGAACATTTGCAGTAAACTAGCCCAAGGTGGTAAGGGCCTAGAGCAATCGATGACCTTATGTACCTGGTCAAAAGGTCACCAAGGAAACCAGCAAAAGCCCACAACATTGATTATTTAAGGATCTATTGTGGAAATGAAATCCCCAAATGGTTCAAAATGGTGTTTAAATAAAACAGAAATTATATTTTACACTTAAACTTGAAAAAAATAAAGAAAAAACAATAAAATCAAAAACAAAAATGTTGTTTCAATTTTTTACTGTTATATTGTTATGATATAAAGTAGCATTTTTTTTCAAGGAATTTAACAGAGGTTCTTCTTCCTTGATAACTAAGGGACCATAAGAGCTTGATAACTGAGGGACCATAAGAGAATTGCAAACGGGTTTCAAAGTTGAAAGTGAATCCTGATTCCGGGGTGCAGAAATATTATAAATGTAGCTACAAATAATTAAGTTTTTTGCTGACTGGTTCATTGTGACTGGTAAATCTAGACTGATCAACTAGATGTTACGCTGAGCTGAGTGGATGGTGCAAGCCACAGTTTGTGCAAGGTGGTTGTGGATCTTTTAGGGTTATGGGAGTCTTTGCCCTAACAGGTCTTCTGTCATGCCCAAGGATATCCAGGGAAAAGAGACTTGAGATTTGCCTGGAAGATCTGGTCTATAGGTTTTCATAGGGCAAAATGAAATGATCTGAGATTATTAGTAATTGTTAACAGTAACAGTTATATATTGAAAATTGATGGTAACATTATAACGAGTTATATTTATATTTACTTTATTAACTACATTTGAAAGCCCGGTCGTTTTGGGCATTATACCAATTGGAAAAGCACCGTGGAGCAATAAAGATTCAGGTGATTAATTAAAAAGAATATAACAAGACTTAGTGATATATTAAAAACTTACATTAAATATAAATTTACAGATGTCAGCACAATGTTGGTTATGCGGCGTTTCTCAAGCGCCGAGGAAGGACCTCAAACTCCACCTAATGGCTTAACCGCATCACGTGTTTCAAGTGGTTTGCTAGCCAAAAGAAAGGACATGCAACAAAATCTCAGATCTCAAAAAACACATTGAGAAAGAGCATGTCGGTGTTCAGACGACAAACTGACACTATGAAGCAGCTGGATTCTATCTGGCGACCAAGCCTTATGACTATATAAGAATAGTCAAACCCATACCAGCCGATAGTTCTGTAGCAAAAGATATTCAAAGTTCCATCAGGTTGTGGCTGTATGGAGTATCGGATCCAACCAGAACATTAACACACATGGGAGCAGCGTTAGAACCAAGCCATCAGCACACTAACTGGGATGGTGAGGAGAGTTACCAAGCCTTCATGTACACGGCTCTAACCCTTGATGTGGGCGCAGATGGATTTCCCCAAACGCCAATAGAGAAGGTCACTGCAAGATATAACTTTCTGATGTTACCGGGTTCTAAACTTCCCATCCCAAAGAACACTTTCCTCGTCCACTTCAACTTCAAACATTCCTCACACTGAAGTCTCTGGCCACTGGGCATGGGGGAAATGGTGACATTCTCAAGGATTTGCAAGCCAGTGAGGCTGGGCGTGAAACAACACTAGACTTTCTCCTGAATCAAATTAAAGATGTACCTCTACGCCTGTAAATGTTAAGAAACATTGGAACATGAATCACAACAGTTATATTATGTTAATAGTGATAGAATCATCTCAATCCACACACTATCTGTATGTTGGTGTTAAATCTGCAGAATCTGTGAGTACCATCATCACTTGTGTAAAGGCCGCTCAATGTAAATAATTATATTGTTCGCATATTTGGGATGTGTTAAATGTTATCGGCTTCATGTTATTTGTGAAGTGTTATTATTCATGAATGGTGAAAACTGTCACTGATATTATTAAAATGTCTGCACTTCTCTTAGACTTGCGGTCAATACATGAGTATGTATGGTAATCTATTTGTTAATCAGTCTAAAAGACTTTGGGAGGGGGTGTGTCAGGGTATTACCCTTTTTATTGCTCTTCTGAACGTTAATATAAATAAAATACTTACTTGAAATCCTGGAGAAATCCTGAAATCCAAGGACTGAATTTGGACTTTTAAAGAAAATATATTACAAACCTGTTGAAATTCCTGCTAATGGTCATAAAGACAAACTTTAGGCGTAAATATATTGAAATATAATAAAAACTTTTATTAATTCTTACGTTTGACAGTAAAATTCCAGTGACTATTTTGGATTTCACTTTCAGCAGAAGTTTTCGTGGCGCCATTATTTGAAATCTGCCACTTTGTGACTTTCAAGTTAAAATGCATAATTGTTATAGTGAGATTTATCAAAATCCTTGAAGATTTACTTAAGGTTTTAGAACTGTAATATGCACTTTTGCAGATTGGGATTTTGTTGTTTTCATTTCTAAGTACATCCATTTAGACATCTAAACACGAGTTTTAAAAAAACATTTACCGTGCGTAACTCGAGAAATTTAGTATCTTAGAAGGGGACCCTCTGTTTCGGAAAATGGGCTGTAAAATCAAACATACTAGAAGCTAAATTCATCTCTATTTCTTTGAAACCTTGTAAAATTTTGTAAAATAAAGGCTAATTGTTTAAGGACATCATATCTGAACAGGAAAAAAACAAGCATTATGTTTAGAATTTATTTCTAACACTTTATAAATTGACTTTTTTAAAGTGTACCCCATTTTCGGAAATGCACATTTTTCCTATCTGCAAAAATTAAGCAAGTTTTTATCTGTAATTTTTGTGCATGTTTAATGCAGTAAAATAAATGTGTTATACATTAAAATTATCTGCAATGTGTATAGAATCAAATAATTAAAAGAAAAGAGCACCTCACAGTCTTCGTTTTCATTTTATTGGCCTACAAAATAGGTACCTAGGGCCCAGACCAAACGGTTAAAAACCACAAAAACCAAAGGGCTTGGTTTACGAATAGTGATTTTTTTATACCCCCTCAAATTTTTTGAAAAACAAGAAATACGCAAGCAATCAGCTATGCTGGTTAACATTTAAACTCAAAAGTAATTTTGGCAACCGTAACCATAGCAACCAAAGCATTCTTTTAAAGGAAAAAATCATCTTGCAAACACATAAAATTAGTTTTATAAGTCAAGTATCACAAAATTACTGTTCAATTATAGAGACAATAAAATAGCAACATTTTCCTAAATGAAAGTACAGATTCCATCAGCATTTTAGTTTCATATCGTGATTCTGTTGCTGTATTATAAAAGAGTCAGTATTTTGTAATAATATCATTACAATATTTCAGTTTTCATGGCTACTAAATGAAGATGAAGAATAACAATTATTTCCGAATTTTAAACCTATTGATTATACCATTTTCTCCAAAAATTTCCTCACAATAATTTTAAAAAAAAGAAGAAAAAGGGGAAAAAAGGGTTCCTCTCCCGAGGATTGAACCCGGGTCCGTCAAAATGAAGATCATTGAGCGTTACCATTCGGCCACGGAGGATTGATCAACAGTGTCAATTTCATGTAAGCTCTATTCATTACTGAGTGTTGTTCGTTTATAGACTTATTTGAGTTTTTGTTATGAAAATATTTGTTTACTTTACATCAATTTTATATCTGCACTTTGTTATTATTTGATTAGTTATTAATGACGTCATAATCGCGGAAAACATCTAAAGAGTAGACTTCTTTTTGGGTAATTCTACAATTCTATTGGGTAATTCCTTTGAATTTCATGATTTGTCCGTTTGGATTTTGTTCTGGATTTCGTTATTGTTTGGGAAACTCCTCGTAGATCATTGGTAGATTTCAGGGATACCGTTATTTTGATTGGAGGATATCAGTTTCGCTGACTATGTAAGTGCGGCGCGAAATACAAAATGGCACTTCGGTCTTGACATCTGACGACAACATCGTTATAGTTAGTAAATTTCTGAAATATTTACCTAGCGGGTTAATTTGAAACTGAAGTCTTTTCATCATTATGGTCATACAATGTAATTGCATTAAATCTATATGAAGAATGATATAATAAATACCTACGAGTTTAGTTATCATCTGAGAACACTGAATTAAAGCCCCAGCCCTAAACTTAATTAAGTAAGAATATACTATTGAAAAATCATATTTGTCCATAGAGACTCCAATATATAAGCTCTAACAGAACACAAAAGGTCCGATCGAATTCTTTCTTATAGACGGGATTTTCAATGATATTTTTAAATTATAGTTAACGAACTTTTAAGAAGCTAAATATAATGGAGCTATATTTAGCACCGACGAAGAGACCACTTCATGCGCGATCTCGATTTCAGTGACGTTTCGGAAATCCTACTTTCGCTTTTAGTCGCGCGGACCAAATTTATTTAGTAAATTAAAATTTTATTAGCCCGAACTAATGCTGCAAATTTGTGCCTATAGTTCCTAATACATGTAATATTTCATACAAGAGCGGGTTAAATTGAAATAATGCCGCTTTAAAGTTATTATAGTTTTAAAATTCAATGGTTGTTGATTTATATGCCTGCCCAAGCCCATCCTTACAATATTCATAATTTTGACTGTATAAAATAAGGCTGTCGAGTTATGTCAAAAGTCTTGACATTGAGCCTTTCGCAGAGATGTAAAGTGAGTGTAAGGAACGACAACTCTGCGAAAGAGATTGCGAAAACGCATGCCGTTATTCACGTTGTCGTCAACGTAGCTTTTCCAACAGCCATTCGAAAAAGCCATAAGTTCACGTATTCGTCTAGTTATTTCTGTATTAATGAGATTATTTAAAAGTGTAAATATAAGGATTAAATCGATATTTGATGGTTTTCATTTAGGTATGAAAAACAGTTGGAGTGTTTAAAGTACGCGAAAAGCCCTTCGGGCTTCACACACTTTAAACAAACCAACTGTTTTCCATACCCGAATGAAAGCCATCAAATATCGATCAATATTCAATTCTTATTATATCGATTCAATTCTTAAATATAACTTTTGAAAATATTCCAACTGTTGTCTAATAAATATTTTCCCACAACATTGTTGGACTATCATAATTGCATTTCATATGAATATTATCTCGTCTAGTTCTCATTTTACGCTGTTCCACACTATTAGTATTAGTTATCGTTCATATTTTTAAAAATACGGAATATATTGCAAGCGAGCCGAAGGCGAGCGCAGCATTATGTTCCGTATTTTTAAAAATATGAACGATAACTTGCTTACAATTTGTCATGTCCGCACACCCGGCAAAGCGTTGACTGACAAACGCCGACTCCACCCAAAAATTGATTTACAAGCCAGGGAAATAATCTAGTGGCGCGGCACCGTTCTTTGATGTCACGTAATGTCTGGCGCGGTACGTGCTGACCTAAGAATTAAATTGTCGCAGTCTCGTGTTGGCTTTTGTTCTTAAAGGTTTAATGGCGTCATGGACTTCACAATTCTGGATAGCGATTATGAGTTCTTCAAAAACTTTTGTTTGAAGAAATGTCGGATTTTGATTCTAGTTATACCGGTAATGATGTTACAGTGTCACAACTTCTTACATTGGATACTCAGCAACTTGTAAATAATTCATTCGACAACAAAGAAAATACTGCCCCAGGTTAGTACGCAATATTACGAAAAGTTATTCTAGCGGCGTAAGTTTATTTTTGGAATGGTAGTCATTATGTAATTTGCATAGGTTAACATTTTCTGTTGTTTTGCGTTTATACAGATGATTTTCCTGTATAGATCGGTAATTTTACTTTCGTCGATTTTCAGGCCGGTTTGGGAGGCCGCTCACCGACAACGACATCAGGGCGAAGCAAAAGAATGCGGTGCCTGCAAACACGTCTCGTAGCAACAACTTCGCCCTTGGCGTTTGGCAGGACTGGGCCGAACACCGAAATCTCCAGCCAGAGACTAGACACGAATGCTGTTAATCAATTCCTGTGGGCATTTCTAACTTTGTTTGTTACCAAGATATGGATTTCTGGCTTCAACGTTTCATTTGTGAAATACAGAGACAAAACGGCCAGCCTTACCCACCACAGACTTTACAGAACATTGCTTCTGGGCTTCAGCGCTACCTGCGTGTAGAAAAGTCTGCGAAAGTCAATTTTTTCGACTCCCACGACAGTACATTCGCAGGATTTCGTAAAACCATTGATTCTCGGATGCGTGAACTTACGAACGAAGGCGTTGGAGTAGAACAAAAACGATCTGATCCCGTGTCTAAAGAAGACGAGAGAACAATGTGGGAAAAAGGCGTTTTTTCGATGGACACATCAAAAGGACTTTCAAACGCTGTGTTTTTTTTACAACGGTAAAGTCTTTGGGTTGCGGGGAGGCGAGGAACATATTGGATTATTAGCCGAACAATTTCATCTTGGTCACGACGACATAAACAATCGTGATTTTGTTAAATTCGTACCTCGTCTACGGAAAAATGCTCAAGGTGGTCTAAAATCCAATAAGAAAGTTGCTCACATTCGGGAACCAATTGTTCATTATGAATCGACTACTGATTGTGAAATAAGTGTGTTTAAGTTGTATGAAAAGTATCTAAGTTTGATTCCAAGATGTGGAAACTTTTACAGAATGCCTCTTGACGATCTTAAATTCAGTGCCGGAAATGTGCCACAAAAAGAACTTAAAACAATGATGAAGAGCTTGTTCCAACAGGCCGGCATTCCAATCGAAAACAGAAATATCAGCAATCATTCGGGTCGAGTAACATTATGCACCACGTTGTTTAATGAGCGATTTAGTGACAAAACTGTCATGAACCGTTCGAAACATTCATCTACCGCAGTACACCAGTATCAAAGAGAACAGTTTCCTCTTCAAGTAGAAGTCAGCAAAACTCTCGAGCCTGTTCTGCCTGAAGAATTTAAGATACCGAAGATAGAGCCGATCCCTGAACCGGAAGAACGCGCCAAGTCGTCTGGTACAACGGATGATACTCTAGTGATACATGTTCCTTCCTGTGTTCGGAAGGTGATAGTTGTTACATGTGAAAATAAGCGCCAGGTTTTGGAAATTTAGACTTTTTTTATGTGAACAAAAACATAGTTTGAGCAATCATCGATGTTTAATTAACAGTTGTTTTGTTGTTATGTTAAAATATCGTTTGAATAAACACACAAGATACGTTGTTGATTAATTTTGGTTGCAAATCCATGGGTCGGCCACTTTAGAATGCCCGTATTATGGAAAGCATCAACATTTTATAGTAAACAATACAGGCTCCGCCTACTTTCTAGAAAAGTCACGTAGGCCAAATATCACTGTATTTTCTCTGTATCGGAGTTCATATCGGGGACGAATCGCAGAATATGGGAAATATTTTTCAAATTTAAAACGAAATGCAGCAATCTCATTGGCTTTCAAAGTAGGACAAACTGTAAATTCTATAAAAAGTTTTTCTTTATTTCAGTTCCTCATGACGATTTACCAAATCCACAAGTTTTGAAAAAGTTCCGCATTTCAAATCTACGATCGACAGTCCGCATAGTTATTAGTCACGAGACAAACCGATCATACTTTTGTCTTGGTGACGTCACATTGTTCTCATTTTGACATAATAATATTGTATCAAGAATCAAGGGAGGTAATTGAAATAGATAATAAAGTGAATCGCTCGTCTTCTTTTTTCTATAAATAGAATGTAAATATAACGTGATTGAATGAAACGTATATTAAAAATTATTTGAGGGACTCTTGGGGGGAGTTCAAATGGCAACTCCAGAGAAGAGAAACGGTACGTCATAACTAAATATAGAACGCGTTAGACATGCGCAGAGATGTGTTCCAACAGAACGGTATTTCCTAACCCTGGATATGTAAACAAACATGGTGGATCTAGGTGGCAACATGACGGCTGCGGTATTTTATTGCTTGTTAGAATCGTTTCTAGATGATCCAAATGAGGGAGCGGTATTGCAATGCATTATATATAACAGATTATATAAACGAGAACGATTACCGCGGGTTGCAGGCTTTGTTGAAAGAACTGTTCCAGAATTTCTAGAAGAGGATTTTCGGATACATTTTCGGATATCCAAACACACTTACTTGACAATAGTGGAAACACTACAAGAGGATTTAATACGCGCATACGGTGGAGGGGTTGAACGAATTTCTCCTCACAAACAAATTTTAGTGTTCCTTTCATATATGTCAAACAGCGAGTCAGTGAGACAGTTAGGACTCTACTTCGGCATTGGAAAGTCTACAGTGCATGGTATTTTAAGGACAGTAAAGGAAACATTCTGTGCCAAATATAAGAATGGTAGTTTTTAGAACTGCAGTGTTTTTATTTATAATTTGTAGTGTGTCTTTGTCAATTTTCAAGATTTCAATTTAACATCCTCATTTTTAAATGTGAAATACTGAGGATCACCAGAAAAAAAGAACCCCAATATCTACTCGTACAAGCTCCATAATGTTGAGCTGAAAACTACATCTGCCGCAAAATACCTAGGTGTTACCATAAAAAAAGATCTAAACTGGTCCCAGCATATTGAAAACATCTCCGCAAAAGCGTCATCATCCCTCCGTTTTATTAAACGAAATATTAAAACAAACAATGCTAAAGTTAAAGAGGTGGCATACAACACATATGTTCGCCCACAGTTGGAGTATTGTTCAAGCGTTTGGCATCCCTGGCAGAAAAACTTGACCTATAAAATCGAACGAGTACAAAGAGCTGCGGCCAGATACGTCTTAAATAACTATGACTTCCAGAGCAGTGTAACACAAATGCTAAGCATCTTGAAGTGGAACACGCTCGAACAAAGGCGTCTATACAATTCCCTCATCTTTTTCTACAAGATCAGGAGCCAAGCCGTTGCTGTTGACCAGATTTACCTCATCCCTACTAGAAACCTCAACTATCTTATTCCTCAATCTCGAACCCAGTACCACTCTAATTCCTACTTCCCTAGAATTATCAGATACTGGAATAACCTTTCCCCCGACATCAAATCAAGTCCCAGTCTCAACATCTTCGCTGAGAGACTGGCGACGGTTACTTTCTAAATGCTTTAATCTCTGCTTTTAACTGTAACATACTGTTCCTTTTATCTTTTACTAAACAAGCCTAACAGTCTAAACACTGTTCTTTTTCTCTAACACAGTTTCCCAGACAGCGCCTCCCAGTTATAATCAGAAATTGATTGTTGAGGAGTATCATGTAGATGTAGATGTTTTTTGTTATTTTAATAATCCAATTACTATTTAATGATATATACCATTGAAACATTAGTGATGCAAATAAAAAAGCAAAATAAAGGTTACGGAAAAATTTCCCAGCATAAAGTAATAACATCTCTCGAACAGATGTAAAGGTGAAAAATATTTGTGATACTTTCAGATCATAAAATGGCCAGGACTTGATGAACAACGCAACATAGCCGCAGAATTTCAGCGGTTGAGAGGGCTTCCAGATGTAGTTGGTGCACTGGATGGGTCACACATACGCCTGTCTAGTGCTATTGGATGAGACAATGACTATTACAATAGAAAGCAGTTTCCGTCAGTACAGTTACAGGTATTTTTTCGTTCAGTGTATTTTACTGTTATGCATATTTGCATAAAGATAACTGGTAACAGTAAATATCAGTCTACAACCAAATGGTTTATGGTAAAGCTTTCCTAAATGGAAATGGGAATCAATTTTACACGCACAAAACTTAATTAGCTGGCAGTAATGTAATCAGTTGGTTTTAGCAGTAAGTAAAATGTTTGCTCTTGTCGCCCTTGCAAGTGTAGTACCTTACCAAACCAAATCTGCATATACCAGCATCCAATGGAGTTTACTGTTACCTTTTCTTCTCAAGCAAGTCATATGCTTAGCAAAACTTGTCTTAATAGACAGTTGATCATTATATACAGGTAAAATTAAGCAGGTAATAAAAAGTTCATGCAGTCATTATTCTGAAATGCTAAAGTAGTGGTCTATGTTAAGAAACAATTTTTATTCAATGCTGGTCTTCAGTAAATGTTGGCTGTATCAACAGTCAGTCAATGTTGGCTGTATCAACAGTCTGATTGTTTAAAATTCGAGCTTTATAACATGTTTAGTTTTATAAAATTTTCATTTTTTCCAGTTGGTTTGTGACCACCGGATGATGATACGCCATATCTACACTGGTTGGCCAGGCTGTACACATGACGCCAGAGTATTCAGGAACTCGTCTCTACACGATATACTTGAAAGAGATGAATTATATCCAGGAGCATATATAATTGCTGATAGTGCATATCCTTTGAAGCATAATCTAATAACGCCATTTAAAGACAATGGTAGATTAAATGGTCTGCAAAGGAGATTTAATAGAGCTTTATCTGGTGCAAGACAAATTGTGGAGAGATGCATCGGACATTGCAAGGGAAGATTTCGAAGACTTCGTTAAATCACTGTTCATGATATTAATGATGTTATTTTGGACATTGTGTCTGGATGCATCTTAAGCAATATCTGTATCCTCGAGGAAGAAGACATTGAACAATACATACAGGATTTGCCTGATAATCATCCAAATATGTATCCTAATGTATATAACGACAGGGAAGATGGTGTGAGGAGAAGAAATGCATTGATGAATGCATTACCTTAGAAAAATTACTGTTAGAAATACTGGCAAAGGACCTCAAATTCCGACAAACCTTAGTTTGGACAGTCCCCACTGTAGTTCCAAATGTTTACTGTTAAATGGGGAAAACCTAATCATGACCCATGATACTGCCGTGGTGATCGCTGCCATAGCTGGGTTTCCAGACCTAGGTCTTTCATAAACACTAATTTATAATAAACAAGAGCTTTCTTACCAATTTACTCCTATGAATATGCATTTGAAAGCAAATATTATTGTAAAGTAAAACATGAAAGCTTTTTATCACATTTTATTTTTCAAGCTTTTCTTGCAAGAACATGTGAATTACACAAGAATAAAAAGATAAACTGCAAAATTATTTTGTGTTATTTAAACAAATTCTCCAAACTTTAACCACATGAAGTCTGTGATGAACTGTTGGTTCCTAAGTTTAACATAGAGTTATACTTTTCAAACACATAACTAAATTTGGCTAGCCAGTCTTCATTCCCCACTAGCTAAAATTGGTTAGCTAATCTTCATTCCCCGCTAGCTAAATATTCAGAGAAGCAATAATGAACACAAAGTGGAATAATTATGCCAAAATGAAAGTATTTATCTTATATATATTATGTCTTACAGTTTTCATAAATGTTCAAGTACATACCTGGAAACTAATTTGCAACTGAATGGGACCTGATGTGTTGGGAGGACAAAATAATTTATAATCCCAAATATTTTACACAGAATTGTGCATTAGAAAAAACAAGAGAACCTAATACATGTAATTGAAAACAAGAACACAACCAAAATTTAATTGAATCTGCAAAACTTCATATTCTTACTACAACAAAAACAATTCCTTGTGTAAATATTTTACACTTCATGTTAAAACTGAATATGTTTGCCCTTTCCTGTAACTATCTGTTACAACTGATTTTTAACCAAAGTGAACAGCCGAACATTTCTAAAGTTAGAATAAAGTAATACATGTAGTACCATGACCTTGTGACCAGCTTTAACCCAGATCAGCTGTCACAGAAATTGATCATAATGCTAAGACCATAGTTGAGGGTTCAAAATTTCTAACACTTCTTAATATTTATGTATGACGCACTGACAAATCATAAAGTTTTAAACTGTTTCCAGCCCATCACTGCTCACAAGTGTACACCATTTCTTAAGTGGAAACAAATTACATGTAGTATCAGTCTTTGGGCCCATTACTGTTAGATCTGAAACTGTGCAGACTAGTCTGGGCCAGCACTGGTCACCAAAACCTTAAAAATTGATGGCAAAAAAATTAAGTAATACTCAAATACTTTGTAACCTTGTACACTTCCAATATGGCAACATTTTGTAACTATTTGTTACAATTCAGAAGTGAAATTAAAACTAAGTGAAAGTATGACATTCTTAAGTTGGAACAAAATTTAAACAGTATAGCCTCTGCAACCAGCATAGATCCAGATCAGCCAACCTGGATGATGTTGACTGATCAGGGTCTTTGATGTTTGCTGCTACAACAGATAAAACAGATCAACATTAACAAAGTTTTAACAACTTTTATGCAATGTGGTTTGCAACAGTTAGTTCTTGTTATGATTTTCAGAATTATTCAAAGTCCTTTCATAGATGTCCAAAAACCGGTCCATCCTTTGCATTTTTTGTTCATGTTGAGATTTTAACTCATCAAGAAAAGATGTATTAGTTGCCTCAATTTTTGACATCAGCTGGTCAATGCTACCACGCTTGCGGCTTTTTTGTTTCAAAGTCTCTTTAGATTTACCTTTCTCTTCACAATTATTGTTAGAGTCCTTCTTTTCTATATTGCTTTTGGTACCGGAACTATCGTAAGTCGAAACAGGTACTGTTGATGCTTTATGGCCATAGTTTTCTTGGAACTGTTTAAAGTACTGCCAATGCCGTGTGTTGTTGCCGGTCTTCCCATTTTCATCAACAACTTCTTTGTACTTCTTTTTTAAAGTCTTAAACTTATTTCTAGCTTGAATTGTTGAAACATGGATCCCCATGTCATTTAGTTCCTTTGTGATCTGTGCCCAAAGCAACTCGTGATTTTTTGCTGAATTAAAGTCCTTTTCTTTCTCAAACCTCAAATACAGTAGGGATTTTATCTCATCATCCTTTCAAATATGTACCTAAAGAAAGTTAATTTAATTTCGATGATGACGTTAAGGACGTCAAATAAACATTGTTACTTCCTGTGTGTTCAATGTAAAAGAAAGAAAATGTAAAGTGAAGTGTTGAAGCATTAAAAACTGAAGAAGGCCAATGGCCGAAACGTTTTAATAAAGAGTTTTGAAACTGGATTAAAATACTTATTATCCCTACCAGGATAAATTAAAGGATAATTAATTTCATTTGTCACATATAATTTTATGAAATTCTTCAAAGTCAATAAAAGTATTTACACCAATTTGAATGTTCTCAATTCCAATTGCTGAAGAATAACTAAAGGGAGATAAGTCACCACAGAAAATTTCAGTGGAAGCTGGTGATGGTTCGCATAAACAAGCTGGGGATGGAATTTCTCTAAAATAATTCTGCATATTTTTCTTGTGTTCAGTACTGTTCTTCAGTTTATGTTCGGCAATGTTATTGTGGTAAAAGAAAACTGAGCAGTAAGTTTTGTGTACCTGACTTGGACACAATTCCAGCATATTTGAGCAATCATCAGGTTCTGGTTTGTTTTGGCTCAAATTAAACTGCTCAACATCTGATGTTGTACAGCTTTGTTGCATATGTGTAGCAGATAGAATTCTTGTATGTGATTGTGTGTTCAAATCATTGCAGGCACCAGATGTATTGTTATTGTCTGCAAATAGATTCACAAATATTTTTAATTTGATTCTCATAAAAGCATGTTTTGCATTACTAGAACTTCTCAGAGTTGAAACCAATTACCATGAATGTTACAGAAAACAAGATCTTTGACTCTGGATACTGGAACTCTAACGTGCACATGCTGATATAAAAAGAAAGACATAGAAAAAAAAACATAAAATACACAATAAACTGTTAAAAGTATTATTGTTTCAATGGACAAACAGGCAGATGGACAGACAACCATGGTGAATCCAGTACACACTGTGTCCTTTACTGCAAGGGGTAGAATTGTGACTTGCCTTTGGAGCTACAGACCTGGATGTTGCATGTGACACATTAACAAGTTATTTAAAAATCCTGCAATGAGTTTGACAAAATTGCAAAGCACCCCAGTTTATTGACATTTTACCTCAGAGTGTGAAAATTACCTTAAAAGCTATGCACTTTTATTGCACAAAACACACTGCTTACTATTTGTACAAAGTTATTTCAAAATCCACCAATATATAGCTACGCACCTGGATCCTTGATTAAAAGTTATATGTGGCATTACGCAGTTCAAATCTTCAAAATAACAAAACTGGCGATGACTGTTATCAACAATGTATAATATAGTTTGGTTTAGACCCTAAGATTAATTTATTTAATTTAGTAGTTTACATGACTATTACATACCATGTGAGCCTTCTGTTTGTAACACTGCATTCACAATAGCTTTCTTGACTTCTGGGTCTGGAAAGAGAAATTAATGTCACAAAAGGTGATCTGCCGTCTGATGTCAGAGACTCAAGCTCATTGTGTTCTTTTAAACGTGCACTTAAAACACACTTTTTTCAAACAGTCCTATGAATAGTTTTTTTATCGTGGATAATCTGAGACAGTGATTTTTAGAAAACTGTGTGACTATTGTGTGATATCAACCATAATTTTACAATTTGTTTTATTTCGGCTAATATCTTTTAAGACAGTTACAAGTACTTAAGATGTTGATTCTAAAATTCATTATTTTTTATTTAGTATCTTGTAAGTTTCGCTAGAATATTTTAATTTCAAACGACTAGGTTAATACCACATTTTAAATGATTGTCTCATATCCTTGTTCTTAGTATGTCGTAGATTTATTATTTGAATGCTGTAAAGTGGACAGGGACTTCCGGATTAGACCTGGTGGCCTTGGGTCACATCAGGGATTCAGGTGGAGATACATCAAGTAATGTGACTTTTAGTCGCATGAAGGCAATGTCAAGTCAAATAAAAGTGACTTCTAGTCACATTCGGGCTTCGGGCAACTTCTTGTTGCATTCAGTTGACTTCTAGTCACATAGGAGCGACTTCTTGTTTCATTCAGTTGACTTCTAGTCACATAGGAGCGACTTCTTGTTGCATTCAGGTGACTAATAGTCACATACAGGCGATTTCTTGTCGCGTTCAGGTGACTTCTAGTTACAAACGGGCGACTACTTGTTGCGTTTTTGGTGACTTCTAGTCACATACAGGCAACTTCTAGTTGCATCATAGTCAGTCTTAAACGCCTGGGGGATCTCCTGGAAGATCATGGATCAAGATCAAGTCTTCTCATCTTCTTATTTGAATGCTGTTTTAGTATTTTAATTGTATTGCTTGTAATCAGTTATTAGTTTATATCATTGTAAAGCGCCTTTGAACGTGTATATGAAAAGGGCGCTATATAAGTTTGGTAATTAATAATAATAATAATAAAAAGGTATCACACAATAACTACTAGATCCCTTATGTGGATTATATAATTTTTTATAAATGCAATACACAACCACTTTTCTTTTCTTGATATAAGCAATAATTTGAAGTGATAGATCTAAGACTAAGTAAGAGTATTTGCAGTATTTGTATATAATGATCAGATTTCCGTTCCCCATAGCAAACCAATACCAACATATGACTTTAACATCCAGTTTTTAATGCGACTGACCTATTAGAATACTACATCTTCAAATGCGGAACAGTAACAGCTTCGCCTGAAACTAGGCAGTTCACAAGACTATATTTTTTGGTAAAATCCTGTAACAGTCTCTTAAATTTGCTTCAGTCTTGTAAACATGTTTTACACAACCTACGGCCCTGTAAATGTTATTTGAGTATCTCAGAGATTGGCACAATCCTTAACCATACCGCAGTCCGATGACTTGAACATGTCATATAGTGTTCTCTCGATCATAGCAGAATGTATGGTACCCGACTGGTCTCTGACTGACACAAGTACACTGAAATGAAACAAGTTTTTACAGTGAGAAACAGTTCTTACAACTTGGAAAACAATCTTGACATCAAGCTGCTGCGATACCATTAAAACATTGGGACAATAGTTCATGAGATGTTTAGAGAAACTAAGATTTTTAAGTCTAGAAAAAGTGAAATATGCATATCAGGAATGGCTACACCCAGTAGACACAGCCTCCCCACACAGCCAAGAAGTAGAGAGGAGAAGAGAGCATGGTTATACAATGATCAGTTACAAAATAGACGCCACAAACAATTAACGAAAGTGAGAACCCGATGGGTTACCACATTGGAACAGTACAAGAAAATAACAAATCAACAAGTTTGCATAGATAGAAGTATCACTTAAAATTCATACATGTAGCTGGTTCCACAGATGAAACTAATAATATGTTGAGCCTCAGACCACGAAAGAATAATTTTTTTGGTTTTTGGTCGGATCGTACGATTTAAGGGACGAACTGAGATAAAATCGCCTAAAATCTTTCCCAAATTACCCTTCAGTATTAATATTAAACGTATAATTCTGTTTAAGATCCATTTGATACTGGTAAAATTATTAATTACAACGTGTAAAAAAATTAATTTATTCGTATTCTTCCGTGTGCAACCTGAAATTGTACTTACAGGTTGGACGAATTTTCCGCAACCGCCATCTTGAAACGCCAGTAATACCAACCTTGAAATGGGGTTACTCGGTTACGGGTCAAAAGGTCAAAATGACGTCACTTGGGTTAAAAATATCACCGTTCAGATGGATTCCGAGAGTTCTCGGGCCGACCTAGGATCTCATGTGAACTCGCTCTAAATGGATGAAAAGGGAACTTTGAAGACCCTCGACCACGACAAATATGAAAATATTGCAGGCTCGGTTTGATTGAGCCTGTTCATGGGCAGTAATGGAAATGCTTATTACTGCCCACTTCCATTACTGCCCACGCCGCCTAACCCCGGGTTGAGCGCAACTCAATATTTACACCAATAAACAGTACAGATTTGATCCATCCCAAACGATGATATGCATATGGCGGTGAACATGGAACCTTCAATGCGGTATTTTCAGATTAATACCATTCCATGTTCAGCGGCGTATGGTCCCAGATAAAAGAATGGGTTTGCCCTAAACGAGAAAACAATGGGCGGAACTAAACAGAATAGAATTTTGAGAGGGGATCTTAGAATATAAATCCTGCATATCACAGACAACGCCAAAGGCAAAATTTGGGGGTGATTGAACAATATCTAAATTTATATTGGCTGGGATATTAAAACCACCCATCTTTAAACTGGCCGAAATATTAAAAAAGAGGTGAGAGTTGACTTTTTGCAGATTTACTGTGTCCTGGGATAAAGGGTACTTCCGGTAGTAAATAAATGTTAGGGAAATACAATCTCCTTCGCAGAGTTGTCGTTCCCTACACTCACTTTACATCTCTGCGAAAGGCTCAATGTCAAGATTTTTGACATAACTCGACAGCTTATTTTATACAGTCATAAGTATGAATACTGTAAGTATGAAAGCTTGTGATTAAACAAATGACATATATCTTCACTATATTTCGTTCAAACCAAAGAAACCCAATCAATTTTAAATGTAATTGGTGAACTATTTTTTTATTTAAAGTAAAAGTAGTTGAAAATAGTCCCAGCCTGTAACAAATGTGAATGTAATGAGCCGATAGTGTAAGAGAGTGAGGGAAATATTAATAGCATTTTGAATAGGGATGATTAATGATCTTTTTGAGAGGTAATGATCTGTGCTAATCTCAAGAATAGAGACTTTCTTCTTGATTGTATACTCAAAATATGATAGTTGTCCCTGGGTATTCTTGCTTTAATTATCAGAACTTTTTTAGACCCCTTTTCATCACCATCTGGGCCTGTGCTTCTTTGATGCATTCATCTCATCAGTAGCAGAATAAATGGTTTGAGTGGTCATGAACATGAAATATGCATGTCAAAAAAGGCACCAGTCAGAAAACAGTCTCTCCACGCAGCAAAAAAGTAGAAAGGTAAAGAGAGCATGTGATTATAAGAATATTTATTTCAAATAAGACCACAAACAATATACAAAAAGGGAACCCTGACTTGTGGTTACCGCCTTGGAACGGGCATTGGCAAATCAATTTGCCACTGGGGGTTTAAAAAGGGTTCTAGGGTGCACTGACCTCACACTTGTCCCAACAGGTTCTCGAAGGTAATTCCATTTTGTGTCTCTTCCTCTTATTATGATGTTTCCCTTGTCGAATGACCAATTGCTGTCCTCTTATGACACCACTCTCTTACATTATCGGCTTATTATATTCACCACTGTTATAGGCTGGGACTATTTTCAACTACTTTTACTTAAACCTATTACATATACATGTTAAAGTCACATTTTAACAATGAGGGCCGTTATTGACGTGGTAACTGCACTTGCGGTCCAAACGCTTTGCAATTTGTATGTATGTAATATATGCATATGAAAAGCCTATAAAGTATTTTTTAAATAATTAATTGGTTGCTGTTTGTCTTGATAATCATCAATGACGTCGCTCAACCTCGTTGAATGAGCACTGTACGCCCAAAGCATAGAAAATCTTTCGTCACTTATGCGTACTGCTCTGGGTTTTTTCTTGGTAGAATTGTTGCTTAATCACAAGTATTTATTCCGCTATCAGCACGAGATTGTTATTGTAAGATTACATTCTATAATGAAACCATGAAGCATATAAAAAGATGTGTCTAGCCTGGAGACCACTGGGTGCTGACGATGTCAAACCGCAGGCCGTTTTGTTACGAAGACAGATCACAGTTTTGTCGTGAGTTTTTGTTTACAAACACCCCTCAACACGCCTATGGTCACTGGAATTCTATAAGAATAATGGAACTGTGCAAATATAAGTTAGAGCATTAAATTTTGTATGAAGCGTAAGCTCTAAATCTATATCAATTGTTAGAAACGCAAACACAAATCACAAATGTTGCACGCGACACGTCGTCTTGTTTTTTTTTGCAATCATTTCTGTGAAATAATTTTAAAATCAAACAATAAAAAAGAAAGTTATGGTCCGAACACGATTTTGCTTCAAGGTCATGCTATGACCTGGACCGTTAAGGTTGCGACATAAATGTTGCACGCGACACGTCATCTTGATATGTAGATCATTTCTGTCAAATAACTTTTAATTGCGACTTTATGACAATGTTATGGGCCGGACACAATTTGCGTGAATTTGACAACTCCTCTTACTCTGGTTATTTGTTCTTTTGTTTCATTCGTCTCAAAACAGCCTCAAAACAGCCTTTTACGGTTCACTCCCGAACACTCCCTCAAAAGATAACAACATCTCGCTAACACATTCCTAGTCGTCTTAAAACAATATCACACTTCTAAGTTCTAGAGTATACAGTTGACCATTACAGCCTTCCAAACATAAAATATCCAGGTTTAGTAAGATGATGCAAGAAATTGCAACTAAATAATCAATGAAAATCAACAAGATTATATGAATAATGTCTCTCTTCTTCACGATCTGCGTATTCAGCGTTTGTGTCAAATCGCTTTCCTCTACAAGTCCCATCTTCTATGTTAAATATGACAACGAAATCAATGGAATTTAATCATATTTATAAAAAAAGTGTTTATACTCTTGGAAATTAGTGTATTCAACGTCTATTTCTTCGTCCAAAATGCTAATGTGTTCAACGTCTTTTTCTTCGTCCGAAATGCATTTCTTTGCCTCTACGATATCTACCAAAGGTACAAGGCCAATCCTCTCCCAACTGTTTACAATCTCTCCATAACTATTCTCTTGGTGTTCACCATCGTCTGTATTCTCATTCCCATCACATTCATCTCCTTTCTAAACCAGTTTATTACATTTTCCATTGTTTCCTGTAGTGTTTGTGTTACGTTCCACTGAACATTTGAAGCTAGGTATTTACGTCATGACGTCGTTGATTTATGACATGATGTTAATTACGTCACAATAGGGTTTCAAGATTCATGCATTTAAGGGAGTATTAATAACCAAAAACCAAGCCAATATTATTGTATCCCCGGGTCGGGCGCAACTCAATATTTTCAAATATAAATATCATGCTGAACGACCTTCAAAAGGCGTACTTGATTAACAGCACTGATTTAATGTACGGTGCGACGTTTAACGGCCGCAACGCGGCACAAAAAAACGCTAAGTACTGTGTTTCTTATTAACATTTCAAGTCCAAAAATATTTAACAGAAAAACACAAAAAACGGACCAGGCACGAATGCGGGACGGAAGGACGGACACATTAAACATCTGTGTAAACATCGTTTCTCGTTGTCCGTTCCCAGTGACACATGTCTTACAGTAAGGAATTGTTATACAGTACTGAAAATCATGAAATTGACAATCGGATCGGAAACGGACAGCGAACCTATCCCGTTAGGAGTGCAATGGAAACGCAATCGAATTGGAAACGGAATGGAATCGAAGCGAATCGCTTTGAGCGTTTGGATCGCTTGGAGTAAAAAGACCGGAGCATTTTGACCGGATCGGAATCGCTTTTAACGTTTGGATCGCTTGGGGTGAAAAGACCGGAGCGTTTTGGCCGCATCGGAATCGCTTTGAGCGTTTAGATCGCTTGGAGTGAAAAGACCGGAGCGTTTTGACCGGATCGGATCGCTTCTATTTATAGTTTTTCAGTTATGAATAGTAGCGATCCGAATCGCTTCTTCCGATTCCTTTAACGACTTTAAACAAAGCAATTTTTGACAATAATTTAATTGAGTTTTCTGCTATCGAACGGTTTTATTAACTGCTTATTGATGCATACGGACCAAAGGCATTTACTGACTTAAATTAAGCCAAACTCATTTCAAATGAACATGAATCTCACTTTTATCGGGTGTAATTTACGCTTATATTTTAAAACTGCAATGTAATACATTACATTAAACTGATGTAAAATTTAGTAAGACGTCATTTTAGATCTAAAATGATCACTTTACTTTGTTTGTAACCACGGTGTTTAAACAATAAAATTAAACAAAACTGCAAATAAGAGAAATGTCACAGAAATGTAAATTCAGCGCGAGATGCGTTATAAGTAATGACCAATGAAAAGCGGGAGCGAAAAGATCGCAATCGGAAGAATCGGTTTGAGCGTAAACAATGTTTGGAGCGCATTGTCTTGCGTTGTAGTTAATGACCAATGAAAATCGGGAGCGAAAAGATCGGAATCGGAAGAATCGGTTTGAGCGTAAAGATCGTTTGGAGCGCATTGTCTGGAGTGAAAACATTGGAGTGCAATCGCATTGGAATTGGACCGCAATGGGAATGGAATCGGATCGGTTATAGATGACATTAGGATCGGAAGCGGACCGGATCGGAATCGGAAAAATTGTCAATTTCATAATTTTCAGTACTGTATACAGAGGCGATATAGAGTAGCTTTGAAAATGTCATTGTAAATAATGCATCCAATCTTGACAAAATAAATGGCTATCCTAATGTGTGTGGTACGAGTTTAATGTTAAGGGATCGCAAATATTACAAAATTACTGGCGAAGACTGGCTAAAAATTTCAAAAATGAATTTTGGGGGAAATACTTACTGCCACCTAGATTTTATTCATGTTCTAATTACCATACACATACTAAAACAAAAGAAAACCCGTTTGCATGAGAAATTTAAAAAAATTAGGACAATATACCAAAGCAACTCATACTTTCAAACCGAAAATAGAAACCCGGAAGTTTTCCTCGAATTTCTTGAAAACCCTAAAATTATTTTGACAAATGGGCACTAAACATTGTAGTCCAGCATATACTTATTTCAGGTATGGGTTGATATGGGTTGACATAAAGGATGACTAACGTCATACTAATTTATCGATTGCCTTGACATGTTAATATTCTCGTATTATAATATTTTTCCTCGATAAAACTATGGACTAAAGTATTTATGAAACAAGCACCACAAGAGTTTATATATTTAATGGTAATATCAATAAATAGAGTAAAAAAGTAATATATGGTAAGTATTTCTATTTTGGGTATTCTTTTAACTTTTTGATCCACAATTAGGTACATGTGTTCCATTATTTTAGACTTTATACTTGAAAATGCTGTTTTGAAATTTTTCTTTTATGACTTCTTCTATTCTTTCATACTGTGCCACAGTGAATTGATTCTTCCAGTCTCCGACAATGCCTGTAAATAAATCAGAGCATGTTATAAATTTGATATAATTGCATGAATGGCACAAGCTTGTTGAATCGCCTCTCAAACTATTAACAGCTCCATTTGGCGCTTAATAAAGTACAAAAAGTATAAAACTGTTTGTCTAATGAAATGTATTCGCTCCAAGGCAGAGGCAATATCATTGTTAATAAAAAATTTTAAGTTCCTTAACACTTGTCAGTCTGAAAAAAAAGAATATTATTAAAGGTCCACAAACCTTCATTTATGAAGAGAAATCAACATGTTTTTGTTACATGTACCTATTTTCGCGGCCTAGATAGTTCAAGGTCGATTACAATTTTACCTAACAGAAGAATTTTATTGAAATATGTATAATAACGTGATTAATATCTAAATCAGTAATTAACAAAACAAATGATATCTGAACAGATTGCTAAGTCACAGGATGAAATTTCCGAACAGTTAATTATTGGCCATCAGCTTATCAGACGCAAGCTTAACATATTTTGCGTGATTAGTCAAGATCATAATTACAAATTCTTTATTTACAAATATCTCCAGTGCATACATTTTTGTTCCACAAAAGAACCTCTGACCGTTCCAAGGCGGTATCCCCAAAGGTTCTCTTGTTTATTAATTGTTTGTGGCGTCCTATTTGAATTGACATACATATATAAAACATGCGCTCTCTCTTCCTCTCTTCTTTTTCGCTGCGTGGGGAGGCTGTGTTTTTTGAGTGTGGCGATTCCTGATATGCATATGTTGCTTTTTTTTCACATATTGATCAGTTTCATATTAATATACCTAATTTATGTGATATTAAATTAAATTTATTGATATTTTGCTATAGTTATTTTAACTATTCTAATTTTTTCTTACAAATGTTAAATAAATACACGTTAATTTAATATAATAAGAGGTTGTAAGGACCTTTATTACTGTTCCTGTCTTTTACACATTTTTGACTTGCTTTTAAATAAACAGGCAGTACATATAGAACGCTTTATCCGTTTGTCAGTCACAAACAACTTAAAGCTTGCTATAGATTATCTAAATGATATTGCTTCTGGCAACAGTATCAAGATGAAGCAAATACCTTAGGTCAATGTCACATATGACTTGATGGTGAAACAACAGTTTAAATTAACACCTATCTGTTATCTTGTTGCGAAATATAAATTATACCTTTTCTGTAAAGAGTAGATTTTCCTTCTTTATCTATCAATGGAGTCTTTATTTTGCCGCTTTCAACATCCGCCTTAAGGTTACCAAGTGAACATCTTTCCAAGACCGTTTTTAGTTGCTCATCGCTGCGCTTCAACCCAAGATATTTGCTAAGTTTTCTGAGTTCATAAACACCGTTCTGAAAACGTGAAATATGTGTAGCGGAGATATAGCCACGAGCGCAAAACAAAGTCTTATTCATAGTTAAAATGTAGAGAAAAAATAGAGCATGGGTTTGTGGTATGCAAGTAATTAAAATGAAAAACAAAAGCAGCACCAAAACAAGTAAGCAAAGGGAAAAACCGATAGGTTACCGACTTCGAACGGTCAATGATGGAAGCATATTGTAATTGCGCATCGTAACTAGGTTCTAGGGCGCATGAAATAGATGAAACGGGAACTTTGAAGACCCTCGAACACGACAAATATGAAAATATTGCAGGCTCGGTTTGATTGAGCCTTTCATGGTCAGCAATGGAAATTCTTATTACTGCCTACGCCGCCTAGCCCCGGTTTGAGCGCAACTCAATATTTACACCAATAAACATTACAATTTTTATCCATCCCAAACGATGAATATGGCGGTGAACATGGAGCTTTCAAAGCGGTATTTGTAGATTAATACCATTCCATGTTCAGCGGCGTATGGTCCCCAGATAAAAGAATGGGTTTGCCCTAAACGAGAATACGATGGGCGGCACTTAACAGAATAGAAATTTAAGAGGGGATCTTAGAATACAAATCCTGCATATCACAGACAACGCGATAATCGAGGGTTTAGCAAAAGTAATTTAAATTCACATACTTTCAGTTTGTAACTAAACGTACACATGAGGAATGAGCTTTATGGTAAAGAAATGAATGTATTACCGACTTGAGATCCTCGAAGTTGACGATGTGAATGTCCAAGTCGGCATTTTCCTCGAGGAATCTTTGCCAGCTGTTGTAGTAATCAAAATATGAACACACTGGAACTGGAACCAAGATAAGAAAGTTTTCAATATCTCGTTTTGTTTCTTTATTTTTAAATTTTACAAGGCAGTCGGAACGACAGCAATATCCCCCGCCGCGTGCAGGAATGTTGGAAAGGTTATGGATGCTTAATTGCAAATTAACAAATATATCTCCAGCAGTTAAGAAGTTATGGAGCAAATATAAAAGACATGGTTAAGACAACTAGTGACCTTGACCTTCTCCCGGCCAGGTTGGAACATGGGTTCTGCATATCATCTTGATGGAATGAACATTTGACTAAAGTTTGATAAAAATTCATTGCAGGTGTTCAAAAGATATGAACCGGACACAAAATACATAGTTCAAATCTTCAATGACCTTAACCCAGCCAGGTTGGAACATTGGTTCTGCACATCATCTTGATGGGCTGAACATTTGATAAAAGTTTCATGATATTCATTCTAGGGATTCAAAAGATATGAACCAGACACAAACATCACTGGTGACCTTGACCTTGAGCTGGCCAGGAAGGAACATGGATTCTGCACATCGTCTTCATGGGCTGAGCATTTGACTCAAGTTTCATGAAATTCCTTCTAGGGGTTCAGAAGATATGAACCGGAAATGAAGTACATGGTTCAAATCTTCAAACACCACTGGTGACCTTGACCTTGAGCCGGCCATGTTGGAACGTGGCTTCTGCACATCGTCTTCATAGGCTGAGCGGTTGACTAAAGTTTCATGAAATTCTTTCTATGGGTTCAGAAGATATGAACCGGACACGAAATACATGGTTCATATCTTCAAACACCACTGGTGACCTTGACCTTGAGCCGGTTAGGTTGGAACATAGGTTCTGCACGTCGTCTTCATGGGGAGAATATTTGACTGAAGTTTAATGAAATTCCTTCTAGGGGTTCAGAAGATATGAACCTGACACGAAAAACATTCTTCAAATCTTCGAACACCAATGGTGACATTGAGCCAGCCAGTTTGAAACATGGCTTCTGCACGTCGTCTTGATGGGGAGAACATTCAAGTAAAGATTCATGGAATTCCTTCTAGGGGTTGAAAAGTTATGGACCGGACACGAATTGTGCGCGCACGGAAGGACGGACGGACGGACAGACGGACGAAGGCCATTCCTATATGCGGCGGGTGATAAAAATACGTAGGCCTGCAAAATACTTGTAGATTATTTCACTAGATTAGTCTTTACATGCATCTAATTGACTTTTAACTGACATGTTTGCATCCCGAAATTGCCCAACACAACATACGTAGGTGTAAATATGTGAATCCTGGAGCATTTTTCCTTCTAGAAGGAACTCTTTTGAGTTATTTAAGTAAACCCGGACATACGTTAAATAAAATTTCAACGAAAGATTGAAAAACATTATATTTTTCTCTTAAAATAATTTATAAATAATCGTACAGACAATTCCAAGCACCTTTCTGCCTATATTTTCAAATAGTTTCGGAAAAACAGAACAAAGGTTGGAACTGAAAAATGCTTTACTCTTTCCCTCCATCCAATATTCGATGAAACTATTCCAAGACAGCTTAAACCCTCCGAACATTGGCGCTTTCTTTAAAGCATAGTAATGGGACACGGCGGTATCCTTCGGGCTTCGAAACGCCAAAACGATCTTCCTTCCAGGTTTGAGATGATCCTTGGGTAACAATTTTGGCAAGAAATGAGTGCTTAGATTTCTGGCTCCTTTTGTAGGCTCCTCCATCATCACAGGGAAGTCAATAAGGTAAGGGCTACATGGTATAGCCTCGCTAATTGGTCCCTCGTGCCTCAAGAAGTGCAGCAAGTGACTAACCCAGTGAGTTCCTGAGTGTGATTAAAACTGAAGTTGTTTATACATGTACATGTTTAAAACTACGTTATTTCTTGGTTTGAATAGACCGCAGAACAGTGTAACTTTGAAATTACATTTCGTCTTCATAGAGCAAGAATTTTTTAAATGCTTGTTAATAATAAACACTGACCAATATTTAAACCTGTGTTAATCACTACACACAATAAATGTTACATGCAGTGTTTATTAATTAGCGTTTACAAAATGAAATCTAGTGCGGCACAGACCGATTTATTTTTTTTTTCATTTAGAAACACGAACCTTCTTAGTGTTTAAATTTACTCTCGTATTTAATTTAAAATTCACTTGTTTCAAACTATTAAAAAAAATCAAATGCTAAAAAGTAATTTAAATAATAACTGGAGAAACAGTTATTTAGGTGCAGAGGGTCGCACTCCAGATCAGAAGATTGCTGATTCGAATGTGATGATATTCTTGTGCAGTTTCCACAATCGGCGCAAGTACTGGGTTCAACCCAGGAAGCAGTCATCGAGCGTGATTAATATAAGTTGGAATAACTTGTTTCACAACTGCTGTAAAATAAATATGTTTGAAATAAATACATGTAGTTACTACCTGTTTTCGGATAACTGCATAGGAGAACGTCACCATCTTCGTGAGGGTAATCCTGAACATACTTCAGTCTGTTTTTTCCACCCATTTGCAGAAATGCAGTCGGCATAACAAGTCCGTCGAACAACATAACTTTAAACGTTTCTCCATTTTCGTCGATAAGCTCTTCAACATTTTCAGTAGCGTCAAACTTCGCATCCATAGTCTGTGTAATGAAATCAAACAGTGCATTATTCAACACAGAATCAAATATCAACTGGAATCAAATTTTGATTTTGTTGTTGATTATGCTTTTTATTTTGTGTTGTTTTCTTGTTTGTTGGCGTTGGGTTTGGTAGGGGGTAATAAAATTTATCTTAAAAAATATCAACCAAAAACATCAAAAATATCAACCAAAAACATCAAACACGATGCGCGGCGACTGATATTTGCTTTGAAAAGTATAATTGACAGAACGTTGTTGATTGTTACATGTAATCGCGCCTTCAGGTTGCTTTACTTTAAGTCACATCTTTTGTTTCAACATCCGCATGGGTAATGAACAAACAGCGACAAAAATTTGATCGATTGCAACACCTAATTTGGAAGTAAAATAGAGTGTCTTTTGATTGGCGCGGTTCTAACAATCGTCGCATGACAACAACATGTCGGCTTCTTGGGAAGTGCTGCAGTACAACAGTTGTTTACCTAGGTTTCTTGCTGGGTCAAAATCTAATTTGAATCGAAATTTGAAGTAACAATAAATACCACGCTATAGATAAGTAGACACTTGGGTGACATACACATACATTAATTATGGTTTAATATAAAATGTTTCATTGATAAATCAGGAATTGCTATTCTCTTGATGAGTAATGATCACTCGAAAAATAATTCCCCTTTACCTGCCATTAGATCTTTCTTAGTTATATAAACTTTGATCACTGGAAAAATAATTCCCCTCTACCTGCCGTTAGATCTGTCTTAGTTATATAAACTTTGATCACTGGAAAAATAATTCCCCTCTACCTACCATAAGTTGTGTCTTAGTTATATAAACTTTGATCACTGGAAAAATAATTCCCCTCTACCTGCCGTTAGATCTGTCTTAGTTATATAAACTTTGATCACTGGAAAAATAATTCCCCTCTACCTGCCGTTAGATCTGTCTTAGTTATATAAACTTTGATCAGTGGAAAAATAATTCTCCTCTACCTACCATTAGATCTTTCTTAGTTATATAAACTTTGATCATGGAAAAATAATTCCCCTCTACCTGCCATTAGATCAGTCTTAGTTATATAAACTTTGATCACTGGAAAAATAATTCCGCTCTACCTGCCATTAGATCTGTCTTAGTTATATAAATTTTGATCACTGAAAAAAAAATCCCCTCTACCTGCCGTTAGATCTGTCTTAGTTATATAAATTTTGATCACTGGAAAAATAATTCCCCTCTACCTGCCATTAGATCTTTCTTAGTTATATAAACTTTGATCACTGGAAAAATAATTCCCCTCTACCTGCCGTTAGATCTGTCTTAGTTATATAAACTTTGATCACTGGAAAAAATAATTCCCCTCTACCTACCATTAGTTCTGTCTTAGTTATATAAACTTTGATCACTGGAAAAATAATTCCCCTCTACCTGCCGTTAGATCTGTCTTAGTTATATAAACTTTGATCGCTGGAAAAATAATTCCCCTCTACCTGCCGTTAGATCTTTCTTAGTTATATAAACTTTGATCACTGGAAAAATAATACCCCTCTACCTGCCGTTAGATCTTTCTTAGTTATATAAACTTTGATCACTGGAAAAATAATTCCCCTCTACCTGCCATTAGATCTTTCTTAGTTATATAAACTTTGATCATTGGAAAAATAATTCCCCTCTACCTGCCATTAGATCTGTCTTAGTTAAATAAACCTTGATCACTGGAAAAATAATTCCCCTCTACCAGCCATTAGATCTGTCTTAGTTATATAAACTTTGATCACTGGAAAAATAATTCCCCTCTACCTGCCATTAGATCTTTCTTAGTTATATAAACTTTCATCACTGGAAAATAATTCCCTTCGACCAGCCATTAGATCTGTCTTAGTTATATAAACTTTGATCACTGGAAAAATAATTCCCCTCTACCTACCATTAGATCTTTCTTAGTTATATAAACTTTGATCACTGGAAAAATAATTCCCCTCTACCTACCATTAGTTCTGTCTTAGTTATATAAACTTTGATCACTGGAAAAATAATTCCCTCTACCTGCCTTTAGATCTTTCTTAGTTATGTAAACTTTGATCACTGGAAAAATAATTCCCCTCTACCTGCCATTAGATCTTTATTAGTTATATAAACTTTGATCACTGGAAAAATAATCCCCCTCTACCTGCCATTAGATCTTTCTAAGTTATATAAACATTATATTCAAGACCATATACGAGTGGCGATCACGATGAAACCGAATTTATTTTCACATTTTTCGACATGGAAAATATAAATTCATAGAGTATTACAAGCTTTTTAATCTTGAACTGATACTTCACAAAAATTCACAGCCCTACAGTAAACAGTAAAACAGACATAAATAATAGAAACATAGACATAAATAATTGACACATTGCTGAACTAAATATGCACCATTGACAGTGTAAATATTGTTTGACAGTTGTATCCGTTTATTTACTTAATAATATGAAAGAACAACCATTAATTTATGAATACCGTTGAGACAATCTACACCATCAAATATATACAGATATTACAAAATTAAATGAAAGTATGATATTTCTATTAAAAATGGAAAAAAGGCTACTTACATACTGCTGCAAGTCCATCTTCGAAGTTAAGGACCTTATTTTCTCTGAGCTTAAATTAAGTTGTTTACTATGTCAGCCTGAGCTAAACAGCAGTCCCAGCTTTTAACCCTCTAGGTTTGTTAGCTATTCACCTTTATAAAACGTGTAGTATACTCCAGCTGTAGTCACTGAGCAGTGAATGTACTTTTGTAATGATAGATAACTTGAACGATCCGCAAAATAGGTAAATAACTCTTATAAATCGTAGCTCATAATGTTGAATTATACAGCACATACAATCTTGAATAATGATTATTTTTTGTTACAAAATGTTGAAAACTGAGCAAAGTTTTCCTCAAACAGGTTTCCACTATTTTTAGTTTAAACGATGATTTGAGATGTCAACGACCGGTATAAAGGGAACAAAGTAATCGGAAGTTGCTAAAGAAATAGCTAAAGAAAAAGCGCAAAATGATTTACGAGAAGAAAATTGGAATTAAGATTCAATTTACAGCTGTTAGCGTATCTGCTCTAAGGGGTCACAGAAAACTGCTTCACAGAATATATTAATGAACATATTAGGGCAATATAATATCAAAATATGAAGAAACAAATGACAGGAAATTGTCACAAAACCAGGTTTTCATTTTTCAGACTGATGTCCGAGCGCAAATGTGTTTTTAAAGTCAGTAGATATACATAATGTGAAAAAGAAACAAAGTTTTATATTGACAGAGTATTCTCCCTTTTATATATACTTAATTAAGGAGATACCAAATTGCTAACGAACGGATGGACGGACGACCAGGGGCATAACATTATACATTGACATCGCTTAGCCGATTCTAAAATACATGAAATGAAAGGTAGAACAGTACACATTGAAGTACAGTACAGTACAGTACAGTACCAATATTACAAGTTTGGAGTCAATAAGCAAAAGCAAATTCAAGTTATTAAGCAGAAACTGAATTTCTGTTTTTAGCAACAGTGACATTGACCTTGATCACAGACACCTATGTAGCTGAATCTTGATATAAGCTACACATACACCAAGTTTGGAGTCAATAGGCCAAAGAAAACTCAAGTAATTAAGTGGAAACTGAATTTCTATTTTTAGCAATAGTGACCTTGATCACAGACACCTGGGTAGCAATCCCAAGCTGCCTCTTGATATAAGCTACCCAAACACCAAGTTTGGAGTCAACAGGCCAAAGCAAACTCAAGTAATTAAGTGGAAACTGAATTTCTATTTTTAGCAATAGTGACTTTGACCTTGATCACTGACACTTGGGTAGCAATCCCAAGCAGCCGATTCTAAAATACATGAAATGAAAGGTAAAACAGTACACATTGAAGTACAGTACAGTACAGTACCAATATTACAAGTTTGGAGTCAATAAGCAAAAGCAAATTAAAGTTATTAAGCAGAAACTGAATTTCTGTTTTAAGCAACAGTGACATTGACCTTGATCACAGACACCTATGTAGCTGAATCTTGATATAAGCTACACATACACCAAGTTTGGAGTCAAAAGGCCAAAGCAAACTCAAGTAATTAAGTGGAAACTGAATTTCTATTTTTAGCAACAGTGACCTTCATCACGGACACCTGGGTAGCAATCCCAAGCTGCCTCTTGATATAAGCTACCCAAACACCAAGTTTGGAGTCAACAGGCCAAAGCAAACTCAAGTAATTAAGTGGAAACTGAATTTCTATTTTAAGCAATAGTGACCTTGACCTTGATCACAGACACCTGGGTAGCAATCCCAAGCTGCTTCTTGATATTAGCTACACATACACCAAGTTTGTAGTCAGTAGGCCAAAGCAAACTCAAGTTATTAAACAGAAACTGAATTTCTATTTTTAGAAAGAGTGACATTGACCTTGATTACAAGCACCTGGGTAGCAATCCCAAGCTGCTTCTTGATATAAGCTACACATACACCAAGTTTGTAGTCCGTAGGCCAAGGCAAACTCAAGTTATTAAGCAGAAACTGAATTTCTATTTTTAGAAACAGTGACCTTGACCTTGATTACAGGCACCTGGGTAGCAATCCCAAGCTTCCTCTTGATATAAGCTACACATACACCAAGTTTGGAGTCAGTAGGCCAAAGCAAACTCAAGTTATTAAGCAGAAACTGAATTTCTGTTTTTAGCAACAGTGAACTTGACCTTGATCACAGACACCTGGGTAGCAATCCCAAGCTGCCTTTTGATATAAGCTTCTCATACACCAAGTTTGGAGTCAGTAGGCTAAAGCAAACTCAAGTTATAAAGCAGAAACTGAATTTCTATTTTTAGCAACAGTGACCTTGACCTTGACCCTGTGGTCAAACCCCGACAATATGCGCCAGGGCACTTCATAACAATACTTCTGTGAAAGTTTGGTTGAAATCCGTTGAGAAATGAAGGAGGAGTTGCGCACAGAAGAAATTGTTTACGCCCGCCGCCCGCCCGCCCGCCCGCCCGCCGACTTACCCCAATCTAATAACCAGGATTTTTCCTTCGGAAAACCTGGTTAAAAACCAATTAAATGAACAAAAACTGAATTACAAGAAAAAAAACTTCACCACGCGACGCGACGAAATCCAGGTTTTCATTTTTAGTATTTAAGAAATCCGAAATCCGAGTATTTTTGTAAAAAAATATCTGATTGGTAAGTGCTGAAACGGACAAATTGAAAAGAAAAAAAATAATTTTAAATAACATTGTACATTAAGTTCAGTTTGTACATTCAGTTAAGTTTTTAAAAAAATTGTGGAATACAATCGTTTACCCGAACCATCCATCCCCACCCTTAAAAGACATTTTTGACGTTTTTAGATCAAAAATGTAATTAATATTTGTTTAAAAAGTTGTTAAGAGGGGGGAGGTGATCACCAACTATCCCATCCCCGAAGAAGTGTCTGCAGTCTGAGTTTATTGAGGAATTGAAAAGAAAATATAATCGTAATATTTGTTTAAGTGTAGATAGAGGGTATTGCCATCAAGGATAACCCACCTCTTACATCGAACATTTTTGTCATTTCAGTGTGATAGTATGAAGTAAAAAAAAAAATCAAAGATAAGTCTGTTACATGTATACACACCTTATTCTCCGGAATAATGTTTACGTAGCTCATCAACGCTTATTACCAAATTATTAAAAATAACAAAGCTTTGTACTAGAAAAAAATACATCAGAATTAAAGAAAACAAAAGATATAAAAACTCAGAAAAGAAAAGGTGTTGCTCGACTACTAGGAGGTGGGGGCAGTACAACCATCCACCCCTAAGACACGCACCTGAAGAAATGTCTCTCGGTGTGAGTTAAGTTATTACAAAACTGGTGATGCAATTACAAAAAAAAATGTTTTTGAGTTGGGATAGAGGCTATTACCACCCATCCTGACCAACCAAGATACATGTATTGTGTGATCTTGACTCTGAGGGAGGGCCATGGCTCTTAAAAAAAGACTCCGTCATATAAATTGTGTGGAGATATTTTAAGTTTAAAAACCTCATTCATAAATGTTTTTTGAGAAAAAGACAACTATAACAATCAAAAACTTAATGATGCTGAGCGAAAATGGGGCATAGATATGACAAAATACAGAGCTATAAACTTGTCTTGATTATTGCTACTGTGATGTCAGACAACTATGTTAAGAGATAAATATCAAAGCTCCATCTTGAAAGATTACTGATAAACACACAACCTTCACAAAACATTCCAAGTTAAAAAGGGTAAAACTTTACCGTACGGGGTTAGGAAACATGTCCTGATTTTTGTTCTGTGATGTCAGACATCTATGTTAAGTTGCAAAGCTCTACCATGAATGGTTACTGAGAAAAAGACAATTTGACAAAAAACTGAATGAAATGTTGACGCCCGCCAAACGACATACCCCAATATAATAACCAGGATTTTTCTTAAGAAAATCTGGTGAAAATATATGATCTCCGTTAAAATTGTAAAAAGCAAACATAACAGGCTACTACATGTATTTCGGTAGCATGATTTATTATGTAAACACGATGGACGCACTTGTAAGTTGTTCCAAAAGAAAGTGTGCTCTTTGTTTTCGGTGATTTGTCATGAACTACCAGGGTGGGTAATCAACCTACACCTTACCATTTTGTACACAAAGTCGGCCATTTTGGATGTACATTCATTGGTAAGATTTGTATTTACTTTTTCTCATTTAATAAGTAACTTTTAAAATAGAAATATAGCTATGAACCTGCTACATAAGGCTCCATTGTTTCGATTGTGAGCCTGAAACGTTTACAGAATCTGGGGCCGTTTAAATGAACGGTCACGCGATTAAAAATGCGGAAAAATATTTAATTAATAATTTATTAATATCGGCAACTTCATAAGCTTGCAAATTATTCCCATGTATCGTATTATTGTAAACGTCATCTAATAGTCTACAAATATTTCGCGGCCTAATCATCGGGAGAACGGTCCAAAGTCAAACAAAACACTCTGAAAATAGTAATCCTAGTTATACCACTAAATTCGCATTGTCGTACTTCAATATATTTAATTGATGTAGTGTACCTTGAGATTGGAATTTCTAATTTTTCCAAGTTCATGTAAAACTAGAGCTGTCACTGAACGTGACTTATACCCCCGCAATACTGCTTTGACAGAGTATGCAGAAATAATGTTCGCATCTCTTTTTATCTAACAATGAATAAAATATTCAATAGTGCTCCCCTTCAAAAAATAATGGACTGATCAAGATGAAAAATATGTCTACCACATCGACACTTCATGCTGAACACATGATTTCAGTTTAAAGTCAATATCTTGAAAATGTATTACTTTGCATCACAAGATTTTGTTAAATCATTCCCCTACCAAAAATAATTGACTGACCTACATGAAATATATGTTACACACATCTACATATCTACTAAGCCGAACATATGTTTGAAGTTTGACGTAATTACCGTGAAAACTGTACCAGTAGTTCGCATCACAGCATTTTGTAAAATAGAGATCCTCTATTTCCTCTACTTCATGCAGAACTCATGATTTCAGTTTCAAGTCGATATCTTGAAAACTGTAGAAGTTTGCAAAAAACGATTTTGTTAAGTCATGGCCCCTGCAAAAAATAATGGACTGATCCACACGAAAAATATGTCAAAAGGTGAAATATGCATATCAGGAATCTCCACATTCAGAAAAAACAACCTCCCCACACAGTCAAGAAGAAGAAAGGGAGAGAGCATGGTTAATAAAATGATCAGTTTCAAAATAGACACCACTAACAATTAACAAAAATGAGAACCCGAGGGGTTACCGCCTTGGAACGGTCAGTGGCAAATCAAATTGCCACTGGGGGTTTAAACCAGGTTCTAGGGTGCACCAAACTCACACTTGCCCCAGCAGGTTCTCATATCACAAAACAAATACAAGTTGTCTTGGTGAAACAACTCCAACCCACTTATTGGCTCAACAATGTTGCATGCAAAAGCACACAAACATATACAAGCACATCTACACTTCATGTCGAACATATGTTTAAAGTTTCAAGTCAATATCTTAAAAACTGTAGAAGTAGTTGGGGTCACAAGATTTTGTTGAATAGTGCTCCCCTGTAAAAAATAATGGACTGATCCACATGAAAAAAAAATGTCAGGCAAATCTACTCACGAACGTATGTTAAAAGTTTGAAAACTGGAGAAGTAATTTGAGTCATTAGATTTTGTTAAAAATGAAAGATTTTGTTAAATAATGCTACCCTCAAAAAATAATGGACCGATCCACACAAAAAATACGTCGTTTACATGCGCACTTAATGCAGAACATAAGATTTCAGTTTCAAGTTGATATCTTGCATAAAACAATTTTGTTTATTCATGTCCCCAACAAAAAATAATGGACTGATCCACATGAAGAATATGTCACACACATCTACACTTCATGCCGAACATATGTGTAAAGTTTCAAGTCAATATCATGAAAACTGTAGAAGAAGTTCGCGTTACAGGATTTTGTTAAATCGTGCTCCTCTCCAAAAAATAATGGACCGATCTACATGAGAAAAAAATAGTTTGCGCAAATCTACTCACAAACATTATGTTTAAAGTTTCAAGTCGGTATCTTGAAAACTGTTGACGTAGTAAGTTCCACAAACCAACCACAAAAGTTTGCATAAAACTGCCTTGTTTAATCATGTCCTTTAAAAAAAATAATGGACTGATCCACATGAAAAATATGTCACGCACATCTACACTTCACGCTGAACATATGTGTAAAGTTTCAAGTCAATATCTTGAAAACTGTAGAAGTTTGCCTCACAAGATTTTGTTGAATCGTGCTCCCCTCCAAAACATAATGGACTGATCCACATGAGTAAAAAATAGTTTGCGCAAATCTTCTGACGAACATAAGTTTAAAGTTTCAAGTCGATATCTTGAAAACCGTTGGCGTAGATGCCACAGACAAACCACAAAATTTTGCATATAACAGTTTTGTTTAATCATATCCCTTACAAAAAATAATGGACTGATCCACATGAAAAATATGTCACGCACATCTACACTTCATGCCGAACATATGTGTAAAGTTTGAAGTCAATATCTTGAAAACTGTAGAAGAAGTTCGCGTCACAAGATTTTGTTGAATCGTGCTCCCCTCCAAAAAATAATGGACTGTTCCACATGAAAAACTGACAGATTTGGAACTTCCTAATCAGACCGGTTGTCGTCGGACGTTTAGCGGTCCGATAAGATAGCTTTCTGTGAATGTGGACTCCTTACCTAGCGTTATAATGGAGTTGCATTGCTATTTCCTAATGAGACCGGTTGTCGTCGGAAGTTTAGCGGTCCGATAAGATAGCTTTCTGTGAATGTGGACCCCTTACCTAGCGTTATAATGGAGTTGCATTGCTATTTACAGCTTACAAGGTTCAGTGACACTTGACACATTGCTATCTGGTCTGTATGGTATAAACAAAGTTCAAACGGAATCGTTTCGTTTTTCATGGGCCCGTGTAAACGTTTACAAAAACAAAAAATTGTAAACGTTGGAGCCTTACCGATACACATTTTTTCCGAATCATTGGGTACCTAGATTGAGTAAAAACTCCTAGTGGATCAGAAGTTACATTGGACAAGGAAATTGAATCGGCGAGAAATGAGCAAGAATTGTCATGGCAAAGTGCAGGGAATTTTATTTTTTACTATGTTTTTTGCCAAGAAAGTTTTTTTTCTATTATATAATACTCTATTTAAAATTTCATGTTCCAAGATATTTTTGTCATACAAAACACTGTTTCGTATCAAAATGATTGCATTTTCCGTAATGGTAAAGTGCAGTGCTGAAAAATACATGATTAAGTGCAGCTAACTTTTTCCCCAACTAAACATAAAACATCGCCGTCGTATTTCCTTGACTAATATGGCCATATAAACACATGGCCGACAAGTGATCAATAAAAGAAATAAAATTGTTTACATTTGGGAGACTCCTCAATATCAGAGTCCGGCTAAAACATGTACATGTATTTTTTATCCGCTCCTCTGGACTTTGGTTTGTTCACATCCATCTATTTACATCCAAAATTCCCGACTTTTGTTTACAACATACACAGTAAGATGCAGGTTGATTACCCACCCTGAATTCTTAATGCCTAAACATTCGGTATCAAAATAGGCAGTTTTGCTATGGAATTTTAATGTCTTGATCAGATCTCTATTTCCGTATGAAATATGTAGACATTAAGAAACTCAGTTAATGAAAAATCGCCGGTAGCAAAGTGTACACTTTCTTTAGAGTATATGTTTAAAAAGGTCACTTAAGTAATTTATATATACTTTATGCTCTTCTTATTTGCTAACATCTAATATATCGTTTAGTTATCATTTCGTTACATACATTTGTATTTCCTGCTTACTTACACAATATTCCTTTTACTTATCATCGTTGCTTTTGATTATTCCCTGCTTATACTCATACTTAACCTCGTTCGTAGCACGCGTTGATGGTAATGCGAGTAGTAAAAGTTTTAAATAACACCTTTTGATTCATCAAAATATTAACAACAACTTACTGAATCCGCCTGAACTCTACATTAATTAATTTTATTTAACAGTAAAGCTTGACATATTCCTGACGTAACACAAGCTGTGAAATTTTCTTTCCAGGCTCTTAAAGATCAGCTAGACAGATTTGATATCCAGAGTTTCACACATATAGAAGACAGACAGAAGAATGTCAGTTTTCTGTGAGATATGAATGAGGCAATTCTGTTCACATTTATCATACATTTCAATTTTTATATTAAACATTTAATAAAAAGACTAGTGCGTGTACGTTATTAAAAACTGTGTTTCTTTCAGCGAATTTCTCCAACAAAATATTATCCATAGGCCTGTGTTTCATATGCCAATTAATAAGATTAAGAAAGCGAACCATTCAAACTAACTTATATTCCATTTACTTATAACACAAATCTTAAAGCTCTTTTTTTCTTTACAAATGGTTTGCATCATTATTTATCTGTACTGGACTCAACACGTCGAGGTTGGTCAGTTCTTAACTCCAGACTTAAGAGTTCTACATTCAGACAATGGAAAAAGATGAGATACATTGTACATGCTGGCCAGGTTGCGATGTAGATTACTTTCAAGACTCTGGACCCTACTATCAAGATTTTCCACACAGAGTCAAGATTTTTCTGATAGGGATCAGGATAATGACAATGAAAGTTTGGTGACTGGTTCTATACCAGATTTAAACCATGGCGTCAGCTTAAGCCTGTGAGGTACAAACATTAATAAATAAAACGAAATAATAATTTCTTGGCCAATTTATATTTAATAAGGCTATAGGTCAGAATGATTTCATCTGGACATGAATAGTCATCAATATGATAAGCATTATGGTCATAAATAAAATTTGAACTACAACTGCAACAATTCTAATAATATTAACGAGCATTCCATTATCATGATGTAACTTTATAGACATACATTATTCTGTATTTTGATAAATAAAAAAGGAAAACACGCATATCAGGAATTGTCACATTCAGAGACACACCCTCCCCACACAGCCAAGAAGAAGAGAGGAAGATTAAGCATGACCAATTTCAAAAAAAGACACCACAAACAATTAACAAATATGGGAACCTGAAGGGTTACCGCCTTGGAACGGTCAGTGGCATAACAATTTGCCACTGGGGGTTTAAACCAGGTTCGAGCGTGCACCAGCCTCACATTTGCCCCAGCAGGTCCTCATAACAACAAACAAGTACAAGTTGTCTTGGTGCCTATTAGCTCAACAATGTTGAATGCAAAATCACACATATAAAACACTAGACTGTGTCCTCAGGACACTGATGCCCCCACTTCTGCAACAACATTTGTTACAATTGTTAAATTTTGTACCAGGTATTAACAACATGTGGTGATCATGATTAGTGAATGAGGAGCAAGTGCCACAAAATTTAATAACTAACATAAACAAAGGGCCATAACTCTGGTAAAAATTGTTTCAAGACAATGTTCTTTACAACAATCTTCACATCATGTCTTATCATCTGTGCAAGTTTGAAAGAAATCAGCTAAATAGAAAATGTGAAGTTGATGCCACAAAATTTTGTAAGGGAAATAAACAAAGGGCCATAACTGTGGTAAATATGGCAGCAGGAAAAAATCTTTTCTATATGATCATCTACCCATCCAGCTTGATCATGTGTGCAAGTTAGACAGAAATCTGTCCAAAAGAAAATGAGGAGTTGATGCCACAAAAAAATTATTACTGAAAAAAAAACAACAAAGGGCCATAACTCTGGTAAAAATGGTTGCAGGAAAAAAATCCTTTCTTCACGATCATCTACACATCCTGCTTCATTATCTGTGCAAGTTTGCAAGAAATCCACCTTATAGTTAAGGAGGAGTTGACTCCACAAAATTTAATTTACTGAAATTAACAAAGGTAAAAATCTGGTAAAAATGGTCGCAGGAAAAAATCCTTTCTTCACGATCATCTACACATCCTGCTTCATCATCTGTGCAAGTTTACAAGAAATCCACCTTATAGTTTAGGAGGAGTTGACGCCACAAGATTTAACTACTTAAATTAACAAAGGGCCATAACTCTGGTAAAAAATAGTCGCAGGAAAAAAAACCTTATTTTACGATTATCTACACATCCCGCTTGATCATCTGTGCAAGTTTGAAAGAAATCCGCCTTATAGTTTAGGAGGAGTGGATGCCACAAGATTTGGGGACGTAAGGACGGAGGGGCGGACGGACGGAGGAGTGCAACTCTATATGCCTTTTCGAAGAAATTATGCAATATACACTGTAAATGACCTTGCAGCATCACTACAAGCCGAGCGGGTCAATTTACCTGCGCCGTTTATACTGAGTTACGTCAACAGTATGCGCCGCCGCATCACAACGTGCATTGCACAGAATGGTGAACACGTCTCTTTTTTGTTTGTTAATACCTCTCAAATTAAACCATTTAAACCAGTCATGTAATGCAGTTGTGTCTTAAAAAATTTAGTGTGATTTCGGAACTTGACCCCTATTTGGTATCACTCGATTTCGTTCAATTAAAGAAGTATCGAAGCGGCTTCAAATTTTCAAAGCACGTCAGAAAGAAGACATAATCAGAATTTACCTAGATAAAAATGGACGATAAGTACCTTTTATTTTGACTCTCTGTATAAATCAAATATAATTTCCGTCCTATATCATATGGTATTTTCGACTTTGTATGCCTCCAAGGCAAGAAACAGACGACGTATTTTATAAGGATCATGGATGTAAATCCGGAACTGAATGATGTTAAAAGTTAATTTCATGCAAAAGTTGAGTTAAAAAGAAGATCACTGTTCTATCGGAAGGATTTAAAGGATATTTGATGGATTGTCTGGTAACACAGGTATATTGTAAACACTATGCACACCTGTCTAAGCAATGTCAGTACTAATAGAAGAGTTCCTCACACTCTCGTTTTCGTTGTGTGTGATGTCTTGGAAATGTGGAAATAATTATAATCATACTTCTAGCGGCTGGGTGGGATCCTGTGTTTTGTGAATGTGGCCATGTTACCATTTCGATAAAGAAAAGAGCTAAATTTTCTTTCCTCAAAAGTTTTCTCAAATCTTTTAATTCAAAGAAACTAGACAAAATTAAAACGGTTCAATCAGGGGGTAGGACGTGGCACTGCATCCGAAGATAGTTAAGCGAGGAAAATGTTGCATCGGGATAAAAATGGCGGTTTAGTGGGCATTTTTTAAATAAAACGGATTTATTTTGCGAGGTACGTGCCTTCATACTATATGTAATTTAAAGTCCACCTGTGCATTCTGCGACCAGATGCCTAAGGTACCCTCGACACTTTGTTTAAAGTGTTATCTATTTAGCCCGTTCTTAGCTAAATAAGCTAAAAGATTCTGCTATTTTTGACCCATATAAAACCACATTCGGATCCTGTAAAAAGTCTTGAGATAATCATACTTTAAGTTGACTGTCGAAATAATTTTCTGGTAAAAGTAGCAATGAGTTAACGGGATACCAGGAAGTTGATTTTCATAATGCATGTCTACAGTAAAAACTGCAATTTCGACGTTCGTGCTAAAACTGCATGAATATGGCCTTCTCGAAATTTTTAACACCTATGATAAATTTCATATTGTCGAAACAATGTTTAACATTAAATGTTTTAAGGATGTACTATAGAAAATAATTACGTGTAATATTACGAGAAATCAATTTGAAATGTTTAAGAATGTTTTCCCATAGGCTCCTGGATGTTGCCTTAGGTACTCCTGTCATCGAATGGAAATTACTAAAATATTTAAAACACGCGCTTAATTGTTTTGATTTCAGTACACAAAAGTCGCCGATTGTGTATACAAATATTGCAGATAACAGAGATAAGAGCTGAACATAATATGATAAGGACTTGTTTACAAATTTATTAAAAATGAAGGTGAACCTTTCATACATTACAGTGTGTCTTCTACTTGCTGCTTCAATTCGGACAAGTACGTGGGTTTTGAGTTCTTTAGAAACGGATTTGCACTTATTATGAGTAATCCACATTTATCTATAGAACGTTATAATTTTACCTCGCAATGCGTTATAAACAATTTCGTCAGCTCAACTCTATTACGTTGTTCAAAGAATTAACGACAGGTGTGCGAAGACATCTTTTACCATGACGAGCACCGAAATGAATGTACATGATTATTTGGACACGAGAATCATATATACAATTAGATGAGAAAGGGAACTTTTAAAGCCTAACTACAAATACCAAAATAAAGCATGCTCGGTTTGAATAAGCCTGTTCATGAGCAGGAATGGAACTCTTTATTTACACAATAAAGTGAAATAGCCTACAATATGCATATCAGGAATTGCCACATTCAGAAGACACACAGTCTGAAAGGGTTTAGCATGGTTAATAAAACGATCAGTTTCGAAACAGACACCACAAACAATAACTAGTAACTGTTATTAATATAGTGCTCAATGACGATCAAAGGGCGTTATTGATAATGGCACTGATTGAATATACAGGGCGATAATGGCTTCTGTGATAATTAAATAGAAAAAAAGAATTGACGCTGAACAAAAATCATGTTCATGTGGTTTTCCTGCAATTTCAGGTATTAGTTGTCCACAAGATTGGCTCGTACACGCTAACACTTGTTAACATTTCAGATATTAGTTTTCAGCCAGGTTGTCTCTGACTTGCCAAGTGTTGTTACCATTTCAGGTATTAGTTGTCCACCAGGTTGGCCAAGTGTTGTTACCATTTCAGGTATTAGTTGTCCACCAGCTTGGCTCCTACATGCCAAGTGTTTTTACCATTTCAGGTATTAGTTGTTCACCAGGTTGGCTCCTACATGCCAACTCTTGTTATCACTTCAGTCACGATACTGAGCCATGGACTGGAGCGTTCGTAAGTTCATTGTTTACCATAATTCGTATTCAAGTCTGTAAACTAAAGATATTCCGTTCTGATAAAAACAAGATGGTTATCGACAATATCCTTAGATGCTCCTTTTTGACTGACATGCAATCAGTAGAATACTTTACCTTCATTACAAACAATAAGCCAAACTGAATTGGCTAGATAATCTGTAAACTTGCTGTAGAGAGGGGGCGGGGGTTGTGTTTAGATTGATTGAGGCGTGCTATATTAGTGATCGACCGTTTGTACTTGGCTACGGTGCGTAGATTTGAGATCTGAGAAAAATGTTTCAGACTAAAGACATGCTTGTTACATAATCGTTGTTTGTATGGGTACGTTTTCCTAAAACTTGCATTGTCCTTGACATTGGAACTTCTAAAGAAAATCCAATACGCCTTATTTCTGTGGAAAACCTTTTGTACAACTGATTTCCATTGTTCATTTAAGCAAGAGAAGTTAATTTTAAAACAGGTCGATAAAGACCACGCAATTCACGACGTTTTATTGACTATGTCGTTTTAATTGGGTTTATATTTCTCTTTGTTCTCATAAAAAAGTAACATATGCATATCAGGAATCGCCACACTCACACAACACAGCCTCCCCAAGCAGCGAAAAAGAAAGAGGAAGAGAGAGAGAGAGCATGTTTGTTATAAGTATGTCAATTCAAATAGGACGCCACAACCAACTAACGTAAAAGAGAACCTTTGGGATAAACCGCAATACATTATGTACAACATGTACAAGACATAAATATTATATTCATTTAATTACAGACAATGTGCAACGTTATTGGAGGCAGGCTTGTGGAAATTGAAACAGCAGAAGAAAACGCGTATTTAGCCGCCCAAATAAAGCTAATAGGCCGTAAGAAGTTAGAAGATTAGTTAAAAAGTTGAACCGTCACTTATCACAACATTAATACATATTGGAAGAAATTGTTAAAAAATATATTTAGCAAATTTAAACAAAAGTATTTCAACAATAGCTTAGCACTGATATTAATGGAATAGACGTAAAATGTTAAAACACGTTTCTTGCACGAACTTCTATTTAACTTTCAGAACAGTACTGGATTGGTCTGACAGATATTCAAGAAGAAAACACTTGGGTTTGGGCAAACAGTCATAAAGTTCTGCAACAGGGAGGGTACTCCAATTGGTCTCCGGGCGAACCAAACAATAGTGGAAGCGATGAAAATTGTGCCATTCTACAGCCAGATGCATTGTGGAATGACGGTCCATGTAAAATTACGGCACAATATATTTGTGAAGTCGACAATGAGTGAGAACTTTAATTATTTTTTTGTTTTCTTTGTTTTTTTAAACGTACGATTAGGTTAAAACTTATAGCAAGCTTAGTCTAAGTATTCTGAAATATTTGTCAAAATCCAATCAAATTGCATCGCCTGGCTTCTGGTTAACATTGTATTTTCAAACATCGTTAAAATATAATAATTATACTGTTTAGTCCCGCCTTTGTTTTCTCGTTAAGGGGAACCTTTTTTATCTTGGGTTTTATACACTACTATTAATTTAAAGATTATCACTTAACCAATGTTCTAACTACACCGATCGTATTTTCTTTATTTCTCAGAGTGGATTTGAAGTATTCACTTCAAACTTGAAACACATTTAGATACATCATTTTCACTTCTCTTCTTTTTATGAAAATATTATCAAAATCCTTACATGCGTTTGGAAAACACTGACATTTAATCAAGGTAGAGGTTTGAAAGTCACGAAATTGTCTGTAGCGGGTATATTATCCGTTAATGAAAATTAATGTTTACTTGTTAAAATATGGATTCTCAAGTATTTTTGAACATTTCTCTGCAATTCTGCAATAATGTGAGTGGTTAGCTGTGACACTGAGGATATTTCAGCAGTTTTGGCCGTTTTCAGTATATCCTCTTAACAAAAGCTACGGCCAATTTTGTGACTTTTTGTTTTATCCTCACCTCGGTTAAATGTCCATAATTTATGAACGCATAACGGGATTTAAATAAAATTTTCATAAAAAGAAGTAAAAATGATACATCTTATAATGTTTAAAATTTGAAGAGTGTACTCCAATTTTATGAGGAGAAATTATAATAATGTTTAAAATTTGAAGAGTGCACTCCAATTTTATGAGGAGAAATTGAAATTTTACAATCGGTGTAATTAGAACATTGGTTAAGTGTATGTTCACTGTCATTTGCAAACATTGGATTTATGGAAATTGGTTATGTTTACTTTTGTAAATATCGAATTTGCGCTAAAGTACAAATAAGCATTTCCATTACTGTCCATGAACAGGCTCAATCTTGCTGAATCTCAAATTTGTACTGTTTACTCGTGCGCTTTTTTCGGGTTGGGTTTACACAAATATTTATGTCTTTTGGTTATACGAAAAGCTGTATTTTCCGAAATTCAATGTGGATATTCCTAAAACTCTTATTATTTCAATTTTATTGCTGCATGTGAACAAGTTCAATCAGAGACCACAATGGTTTCTTGACTGGTAGGTAGGAACCTAATAAGACTGCTAAACTGCTACTGTTAGCCGGGACATGTCTTGGTGAATTGCTTTCAAAGTTTCATTTTAACTTTTTTCAAACTTTAAGAGATAAATTGTTTGATGGAATGTGTCGTTATTTTCAAATTATTCAAATTATTCTTTTTACAGGGGAACAGAGGTAGTCGGCTAGATGTGGATGTTCCTTGAAATTCCTGTTTATAAACTGTCTGGAGATTGAAATCATTTTTAAAAACGTATGGACACATATGCACCACAGTTTCAATTTGATTTTCGTGTTTTGCTTGAAATAAGAAGATATTTTACTCGTGCTGCAATAGTTCAATAGTTTCTTTTATTATAGTAATACTTTCAAACGTACTTATTCGTAGAGTTTCCTTATGATAAACCCATTTAATTATTTGTATTTATTATTAAATTGTTTACAATGCATATAAGACAAAATGACCCTTATCACAATCTAAAAATTGGTCAGCCGAATTTGAATACCTTACATTTTTACCAATTGTAATTATTTTACCAATTGTAATTATTTCTGCTTATTTTTATGGGGAGAAAAAATATGTTATTAGCGAGGAATGTAGTTGGGTGATTGAACAATATATAGGGTAGAGGACGCCAGCAGAAAAAAAAACGAGAGAAAGAAACCAACTCTTTTTCATTTATATGCAAATCACAGAGAACGCCAGTCAGTCACTGTACAGCACGAGGAATGTAGTTGGGTGATTGAACAATATATAGGTAGAGGACGCCGGCAGAAAAATAACGTGAGAAAGATGCCAACTCTAATTGGTGAAAGATCTTACGTTGTTTGAATGAAGTAAATGACTTGCTTGATATATTCAATATATAACATTGCTTATGTTTGCTTTTGTGTTGTACATAAGGAAACTGTATGATAATTAGATACTAGAGCTATGAATGTTATAATTTTAACGACTAAAGAAATATTGATCGGCCGTTTAAGCTGTAACAGTTGCTATGTAATCGCGATTTGCAATACTCTACATGTTATGGGTGAAATAGTGAAAATGAGTATAAAATATATTTGTAAAACAAAGCGAAACACAAAAAACTAATAGGACTAGAACTGTTAATTTCATACACGTACCAAATTCGTAAATGTATGCAGTACTAACTACGTTTATGCGTTTACAACAGAATTATAGTACACTAATTATGAAAACGCTCATTTTTGCATATGAGACACGTCTTTAATATAATGTACAATGTATTGTGATTCTAGAAATTATTACATATTATGAATATTCCTATTAGTTCTTGCTGGACGCGTCGACCTATCAGTCTTGGATTTTTGAGTCATTATCATAAGTGCTTACTTAGTTCTGTTGACAGCCTATCCAGATGTATTTGAAATCAAGTTAACGAAAAGACTAATTTATCTTCAGTCAAAGGACAATCCAGTTTGTAATTATTTTACCATTTGTTATTATTTCTGCTTGTTTTTATTGAGAGAAAAAAGATGTTATTAGCGAGCGAGTTTGTGTTACGGAGTCTCTTTTTCAAATCTATTTAAAACTGTTATTGGTGATCGTGTTATTTATGCTGTGAAATACGAACCGCGTAAACCCTAAAAAACACTGAGCGGACTGCTACTGTTAGCCGGGATTCGCCGGTTTAATATTAGTTTCGTTTGTCTCTTCCAAACACTACTTTCTCCAGTCCCATCATTGGGGATTCGAACGTCAGAGAAGTTATAAATGCCGCAGCGTAGGCTAAACAAATGTTTCCCATGAAAGTGTATGCCTGAAAAAAAGATAATTTTGTACACATTATACACATATTTATAATAAATCAATAGCACTGAATGAACAGAGAAACTGTTTACGGCCGCCACATAGCACAAACAAAGCCACGGTGTAACCCTAAACATAGTTATTGAACAGTTGTAAAAAGTAAAATATGCATACATGTAACAAGAAAAACTTCGTTCAGAATGACTTCCTCCCTATCAATCAAAAGAGCCAGATTCGTGTAAGAGTGCTGCGCTATTTCCAGGACGTAAATAACAACAACAGTTAAAAGGGGAAATCAATAAAACCGTGTCAGTCAATTCATTATGTAAATTGTCTAAATGTTTATTTAACATTATTTAAGCCTACCTGAAGCGATTTCTAAAATCAACCTTTCTCTAAATATGTAATCGCAATAATAAAATTGTATTTTATGCACACTGAAAAGATCATTCAGATGCTAAATTTTTACTAGAAAACAGTGTCTTTTCCGTTGAAATAGATTAGAATCCAATGTACTCACCATTTGCAGATCATACCATCGCATCAAAGTTCTCCTGCTGTAGAAATATGTAAACATAACGAGAGGATGTACTAAGTAGGCACAGTACGTCAGTCGGCTTAGAGGAATCATGGCCTTCCAAGACAGAAGTGCATTCACTGGACCTGGGTAAAAGAAAGAAGCGGTCAAAGACATTTCACCCGCAAATAGTAGTATAACCTTAATAATATATAGTTATTTGGTTTCTTGACAGGGAATGTGAGGATATATTGCCGGTCTGGGTGTCATATTACCCGAGCCGCAGGCCAGGGATAATATGACACCCAGACCGGCAATATATCCTCACATACCCTTTCAAGGAACCAAATAATTGTTTTATTATACTGCAAAGACGTTTTCAGACAAAATTAATAAGAAAACATCGATTTTTCGATTATTTCGCTTATTTAATGCCGAACGGCTTAATTCCCCTCTGAGAACCTCAATAATTATATGTCTGACGTCATTAATTTACCTGCATGACGTCACTTCTATAGAAATTGAATGGACTATCCATTTGATTTTTATTTACAAAATTTGAGAATAATCTGATCGTTTTCAACGTTAAAAACATAACAAAAATATTTTCTGTAACAATTTTAGTAATTCCTAAGCATACCGCTTTATAATTTACAAGATCGGCTTCAAATTATGCATTTTAAAGGAAATTCAAAACAAAATGGCGGACGACAACAAAAGGTTGGAGGCCAGACGGGGAAATTAAGGCACGTGCAGTTCATATCTACGGCCGATCCGTAAATACGGATATACATCAGCGGCAAATTATCCAATCAAATTCAAGGAAATTTCTTTGCAGTATAAAATCTATAGAATAAGAATGCCTTAATCCCAACCATGACCTTCAAAAATTAATTTTGGTCGAGAAGTGTGTCGGCACTGAAAACGTCTAAATTCAGCTCTGGACAAAATTCAGAATATTTGCATTTTTTCCGCATTTTATAAGTTTTAATGGCTCATTTTCCAACTGCTTTAACAGTGATTGGGGTAAAACTATTACGTATCTTAATTGTAAAATTCCATGTATTCAGAAAAAAAGAACTGCATGTATGTCACAAAACTTATATAACTTCGTGAACGTGCTTTAATCTTTTTTCGATATTTCAAGAAAATAACCAAGAATATGCTAGGCAATATATGGGTACAAAGAAATTAAAATATTGCATTGCGGAACAATGAAAATTTCAAAACAATTTTAAGAACTAAATTATTAAACATTAGTTTGCACATAATTAAAACAAAGTTTGTGGCTTAATTAATATTTTAAGTGATTGAGTTTACCCATAACATGAGTTCAGTATATGAACGAAAATATTAAACAGTAGCACGAAACATTTACCCCCATTTCCAGTAGCACATGCGAATATTACCCATGCAACAGCCGAAGCCCAGGCGGTTCTAGCTGTGGCATTGTATAGAGCGGAGACATCAACGCTCAGATTGGAAACACCGTCAGAATTGTATAGTCCATACAGCACCAGCATTGAGAATGCAGTTGCTATTGCCCACCCAAGCAGATTCACAATCTAGTGAATATGTAAACATGAATTGTACCAGAATTCATTAACTTAAAATCCGAAAAAAAAACAGCAAAATCCGCAGCATCTTTAGGGATGTATTTTGTACTTTAATGTGTAGATATATGGAAGTGCACTTAACTAGACGGCTCAGGCAGTAATATGCAATTCTATTACAGTCAATAAATATGTTATAAACAAAGACTACCAACGTTATCCTATTTGACATGTTGAAAACGTTTTCTTTCCATTTATTACATCAATGGATTTTGAGCATAAATCGGTTTTGAATGTTTTGGTTAATCGAAATTAACAACTAACTCGCAAAGATTTTAGTTCCGAAACAGAAACATTTTTGAACAAAATACTTAAAGCGGGGAAAAACACATAACACTCGTTTTCACAAAACAAAGCTTTTCAACAAATCAGAAAGAAAAAAGAATAACATAAACGATAATTTTAAAGAAACATCGCAAGCAAATAACAAAAAAGTGAATCCAAAGTTCGTAACTTACTTTTGAGATTTTGACTTTACATTCTGTCAAATACAGCAGATATCCAGTAAACAATCCTACGGCATATGGTGCTACCCGACACCAGGGTTTGATATACAATAGACCAAAGGAATCATTACCAGTATCTCTGTAAATCAATGATAAATTGTTTAACTATTGTATTAGATGGTTTGGGATGGTTCAAAATTTTACTGTATATTGGTGCAAATATTGAGTTGCGCTTTACCCGGGGCTAGGCGGCATGGACAGTAATATGCATTTCCATTACTGTCCATGAACAGGCTCAATCAAACCGAGCATGCAGTATTTTTATATATGTCGTGTTCGGTGGCTTTCAAAGTTCCATTTTCATCAATAAGAATAATGATGATCATACCGGTTTCGTATGCTCAACTACACTGAGCGGACACTAATTAAACGTGTTTCCATATATCGATTTTTAAAGCGCATTACTCAGATATTACACAGATCCTCTATAAATGGCATATTTTGTTTCTTTGTTTAGAATTAACTCATTTTTGTCTTTAGATCATACACCGGTCCGGGAATGTTAATAACCTAAAATCTACCACCTGTAATGTTACATCTCCTTAATATGCACGCCCTTGCATTAAATCAAGTTATGAACATTGTGTCTTGTTTAAAATGAGTCGTGCACAACCTGAGCTGGACGGCTCGCGGGTGAGAGGTGGGGGTGGCTTTTCCCCTTTCGTCCTGTTCATATAAAGATCAGTCAAATAGAAAGTTCAGAATTCTCTTATGTTTTGATCAAACACGTTTCAAGTTTTATTGAAAAATGATAAATCAAACCTTATTTGTGTGAGGAAGGGTTGTTTAGCACTTCTAGCTTAAAGAATTTATTTCAACAAAGAAACAGCTTCGGACGTATCGTAAAAATGTATAATTTTTCTTCAAAAATAATATAATAGTCATAAACGATAAAAAACAAGTAAAAGACCTTGTTCGGAAATGAACTAATTCATACTTACCCTAAAATAAAGTTTGAGTCGAGTTTATGTTGTTTAGAGATAACGCCAGCAGTTATGAAGTTTGTGAGCACTAGCGCCAGACAAGAAATGGTTCCCCACAACGGAGAGCTAGAAAAAATTAAAACATGAAAGGTCACAAATATTTCGGCAATATTTAAAAGAATATGTACACCAAAACTTTTGAACCGGGGTGAGTCTATACCATAGTATGAGGTCAACAGCCTGATGGTTTCCGACTGAGATAATTATCCGTGAATGAACATATTTTAAAACAAATGATGAACTCATATGTAACTTACATGCAGATAAAGTATTTGGTAATCGTGTTATTCTTGAAACAAGCGAATGCGAGTCTATGCAAACAGCGGGCATGAACTATTGCGGTCGATTTTTTACCTTTTTATATTAAAATGGCTGCTCAGCTGTTCAAAACAGTTGCTATTTAAAACGGCATGAAAAGGCTTGCTCATAACGCGCACCTGGGTCCATTAAACAACGAAAACAAAAGAACGGGGAGTAATTCTGTATGTTAGTTAAAATTGCAGTATAGTTACATGTATCTGAGACTGAACTTACTAGTAAAAGATATCGAAGTACTGAACTTAATAGTAAAGATATAGAATTATCGACATATTGTTATTGCTAGAAAGGATAAGTAATTATCGAAACTAATATGGTAAAGATAAGTAATTGTCGGAAGTAATGAACTTGCAAGTAAAGGTAATTATCACAGTATTTATCTGACCTTGAACGTACTCTTAAAGACAAGTAATTACCGAAGTACATGTAATTATCTGACATGGAACTTACTAGTAAAGAGGGATGAGCAGGAGTGGACTTACGACGTAGAACTGCATATCGTTTGCCAGATACCAACTCCATGCCATACACTGTAACAAAAGCAATAGTTTTACAAAATACAAGACTTTGAGCAAAATACTTTTTTGAAAAAAAAAGTTCAATGCATGCTGTAAAATCATTCAATGTTTCAACATCACAAAAATGCAATTAAAAGTTGTAAATATCAGTGCCGAGCTTAAGTGGTAATTTACCCAAAAGTGAGAAACGCGATGCAACAAATATTGGTCGCTCGGTGTAGGTAATGATTTCAGCCATGTTCGATTTTAAGGTTATTCTTGAACAAATCGAAATTTACCATGTTTTGAGGATCTACGATATTATTGACATATAGAAGGTTCTTCCACCAGGTTTCTGTGCATTCGTCCTTCTCAAAGCCAGTTTCTTGAGGCCACAAAGGTCCCGTTGTCCAGTATCGTATAGTTGGTATGTAAAACATCATCACAAGCATATACGGAGGTGTAAGTCTAAAATAGAATGTGACATGGATATACTATTATATGGTGTTAATAAAAAGTGTTGATACGGTAGGTATCAGTGTGTTAATTGCATGCGAAGTGTTGCAACCCTTCTCGTTGTAACATTTATAATATTGGTTGTTGCTCAAATATAAATTTGACAAGTTAATTGAGTCAAAGATAGTCGAGACAGAAAGTTTAAATCCATAACCAGTGAAATTCATCGTTTTGCAAACAAATACATGATAAATGTACAAGCTAAAGACCTTCATCTTACGAGCACTTCCTCGCTACAGCCCCAAGCTACATAAATCTAATAACAAATCTTTATTCGCCATAGCAATACCTCCATCGAGCCCCACCCCCAAAGAACTTGAAACGCTGATTTACTCTATCACATCATTGGGTACACTGTAACCCAATGACCGATTAAAAATGAAATGATTTTGTTATTGATCTCGGACATTGCGTGAAGAAACTATGTGCTTCTTGTTATTCAATGTCATATGCACACTGTCGTTCAGGACAGATCGAAATTGTACTGTTTACTTTACTTGACTTTACTTGATATTGAGTTGCACACAACTCAAATCTAGGCGGTGAGGGCGGTAACATGCATTTCTATTACTTGCCATGAAAAAACTCAATCAACCCGAGCGTGCAATATTCGTCATGTAAATTGGCTTTAAAGTTCTACTGTTCGTGAATCTTAAAATATACGAGTAAATGCACATAGATTTTAATTGTATTTCACAAACCTCCAGAATCTATGGAAGTAGAACATGCCCCAGTTGAATCTCTTCGCTCCTCCTCGTTTCTTCATTTCTCGCAATGTGAGATAGGCCACCAACAATCCACTGAAGACAGATAATCATTAGAAAAACATACATATCAAATTTTGTGGTTAAAAAGCCGAAGGTAAAATTAGCATTTATTCTTATATTTTAAAAAAGGAACCTTGGAAACCACACGTTAAACACCCAAAAAGTGAAATACCCATATCAGGAATAGTCAGATGAAACAATATCTCCAAACAGCTCAAACGTAGAACACGAGTTTATAAGTTTTATCATTGTCGTTAAAAACTCTGATAGTAACGAAACTAATGATCAATGATTGAGCCTGTGATAAAGGACCGCCATTGCAAACATACTGCATATTTCATATTTGTTTTATATATTTGTGTGATTTTCATCCAGTAATTTAGTTGAATTCAGAAAAAAGTTCAATTAATCACGTTATAATAAAGTTTGCTTTGTATTTGTGTATCAGTTCTAAAGGATAGTATTCTTCATCCGTTTTATGAACAGGTCTCTTGCTCATGCTCTTACAAGCGGAGTTTAAAACACGTATGTATTGTGTTGTCCTGAATGTGGCTATTTCTACTAGTTATGCTATAATTTCACTTTTTCTACAGTTGATCACTATGCTTACCTCTTTGGTTGCACGACGGTGGCAGGGATTTGAGAGTTCATGAAGGCTTATGGGGAAATCTTTTCGTTTAAGAATCTATACATGTAGGTTCGATTTGTTTCTTTTATCTCTGTCATCGTGTTCTTGCTTACTTGAATCCAGGGTCTCTGGTCTCGGTAAGATCATCGAGTAGTACTCGCCCATTTGGCTTTGCAATGCTATTAGCTTCTTATGTTTTATATGTGTGTTTGCTTTTGCATGCAACAGTGTTGAGCTGATGGGCGAGTTGGAGTCATTTCAACTTGTACTTGTTTGTTAATATGAGAACCTGCTGGGGCAAGTGTGAGGTTGGTGCGCCCTAGAACCTGGTTTAAACCCCCAGTGGCAATGTTTTGTCACTGACCGTTCCAAGGCGGTATCCCCAAAGGTTCTCTGTTTCGTTAATTGCTTGTGGCGTCCTACGGTCTATTTGAATTGACATACTTATATCTCACATGCTCTCTCTCTCTCTCTCTCTCTCTCTCTCTCTCTCTCTCTCTCTCTCTCTCTCTCTCTCTCTCTCTCTCTCTCTCTCTCTCTCTCTCTCTCTCTCTCTCTCTCTTCCTCTCTTCCTTGTCGCTGCGTGGGGAGGCTGTGTTTTGTGAGTGTGGCGATTCCTGATGCATATTTTACTTTTTTTGAAAAGTATATAATTAATAGCAAACTAATTGGCATACCACCATTATTATATAACGGAAACTAGAATCTTTGGAATATTATAAACATCGGTCCAATGAATTCTGTCGAAGTCCGGGTGCAGTTTTGAATTAGATTTCAAAACTTAAACAAGAGGGTCCATAGGACCCTGGGTCGCTCACCTGTCAACAACTGCTCAATGGTTGCAAGAGTTGTGTGCAAGTTAGGTAAAATCAAGTCAAAAATTTAAAAACAATTAAGCTGCTATTGTGGAGAAAATGTAACAAGATGATGTTCTATACCAAATATCTAAGCTCTAAGCCTTACGGTTTCAGAGAAGAAGATTTTTAAAGATTTACAATATAACACTATGTAATAAAACTAGTGACACCCGGGGCGGAGCCATTTTCGACCCCAGGAGAATAATTTGAACAACTTTTGTAGAGGACCACTACATGATGAGACATACCAAATACCAAGGTTCTAGGCCTTGTGGTTTTAGAGAAGAAGATTTTTTAAAGTTTTCCCTATATAAGTCTATGTAAAACAAATGACCCCTGGGGCGCGGCCATTTTTGACCCCAGGGGGATAGTTTGAACAATTTTGGTAGAGGAACACTAGATGATGCTGTATATCAAATATTAAGGCTCTAGGCCTTGTGGTTTTAAATAAGAAGATTTTCATGTTTTTCCTATATAACTATATGTAAACCAAGAAGACCCTAGGGCGTGGCCGATTTTGGCCCAGGGGACATAATTTGAACAAATTTAGTAGACATCCATCAGACAATGCTACTTACCAAATATCTAAGCTGTACGCATTGTGGTTTGTGAGAAGATTTTTAATGATTTCCTATATAAGTCTATGTAAAATGAAGTGACCGCTGGGGCGGGCCAATTTTGACCCCAGGGAAATAATTTGAACAATCTTTGTATAGTTCCACTAGAGGGTGCTAAATGCCAAATATCTAAGCTCTAGGCCTTGTGGTTTCAGAGAAGAAGATTTTTTATAGTTTTTCCTTTAGGTTGCCATGGCAACCAGAGTTCTGCATGGAATTGATTTCTTTGAACAAATTTGGAAGAGCTTCATGCCAGGAACATCCATGGCAAGTTTCATCAACTTTGGCCTAGGGGTTTAAGAGGAGATATCGTTTAAAGTAAAAGTTTACGGACGGACGGACGGACGCCGGACAAATTGCGATCACAAAAGCTCACCTTGTCACTACGTGACAGGTGAGCTAAAAAGTGAAGTATGTATGGCTCACCTTAAGAACTTAAGTTTAAGACCTGATAAGGTTAGTAAGGTCACCGAAAAAGTGTTTTTGAAGGCACGGGCCATTTTTTTACATATAAATTTTATGTTTAAATCAGTCGGTGAAAAAATTAAAGATGGTCTTAATCATCGCGTGATATTTGTTAACAGGAAGGTCTTTACACAGGTTGAAATGTATGCTCAGTTCTAATCTCAGTTTCCAAATGTTTTACAATGTTTACTGGTTGACTTTACTCAAGACTAGTCTATCGTTTTTCCTTACCTTAGAACGAAGAAAGTGTCAACAGCCACTGTAGCATTGGAAATAGCTTGGAAGGTAAATCTTTTCAACACCTTCGGTAAAAATGTTGCGACGTTATCTACAAGTAATAATTTACTGTACTGTAAAGCGTGTGAAGGTTTCAAAATGATATAAAGAAATATGAAATACTGATATATTTCCATTAACAACTTTTTTATTAACTTATATGAAGACATTATTGCCCGGGTACTACTAAGGTTAACGGATCGTTAAATATATCATAAACTTTAAAGGATGAAGTTATCAATCGTCTATATAACAGTCATGTACTTATGCAGCTAATGTTTTCTTGGGAACATTTATGTACACAAGAAAGCATCGTTTGGAGGGATCATAGCTGGTACATTTTACTTGTGTAGATACTGAGTTTCGTCAACCCGGGCCTCGTTGACATGCATTTTCATTACTGCTTATAAAAGGGCTCAATGAAACCGATCTTGCGATATTTTTATGTTTGTCGTGTTTGGTGGCTTTTTCAAGTTGCGTTGCTTGCAATTTCGTTTAGAAATTGTATAACTGGTCCTTTAATCAATAGTTATTTTATTTCCCCGAACATTACGTTCCTTTTTCAGATTGCCCGTGTATATCTTTGAACTGTTTATTAATTGATCTATTAGTAAATTACTTGAAAAATTTATATCACATATACCTGCTACTCCCAAACCGAATGCGTATGTGTGTCCAAGTATGACCCATGTCATGCTGATAAACCGGATTCCATTGACACTTGTAAGAGTTCCCGATGGCTGGTTAGTGTTGAAAATCTTTTGAGCGTTTGTATATGCGGAGAATGAAAGCAATGCTCGGCACAGTGTTCCTATATTTCAAATAATCAAAATACATAAAATTATCATAAATGTGTATGCATATTTAAGTGAACTTGATGGATATGCAATTTTACTGTCGAAGAAAACACGTCGAATTTAAATAAAGAAAAAAAATGTTTATACTTGTGTAATAATCCAATTAGCTTATTATTACTGTGGTTTAGTTCATTTGCTCATTTTTTTTAAATCTTATATGTAAGTTATGTCTTTGAAAGTACTCATACAAATAAAATTTTGTTCTGTTTACTTGTGCAAATGTTGAGTTGCGCTCAACCCGGAGTTGGGCAGAGTAGGAATGAAATACGCAATTCCATTGAACAAATTGCACACTTGTCCTCTAGACTCAGGCTAGGTGGCGGGGACAGTAACATGCATTTCTATTACAGCTCATGAACAGGCTCAGTGAAACTAAGTCTGCACATTTTTTCATATTTGTCGTGTTTGGTGGCTTTCACAGTACCGCTTTCATCTATTCCTAGGTTCCTAGGAATTTTCATATATTATAAAGATCCTGTAAATTCAAAAGGTAATTTAAATATTGGTTTGTGCTTAACACACTAATTAAGTGTAAAGAAAAAACAGTGCTCCACACGGATATTTTCGCTTTAAACATTTTAAGATTTAATCATATTACCAGGTTGCATTTTTTGTTCCTTTTCTTTTGAAGATTTGGTTAAAGGTGTATCGTCGTCATAAGCGTTAGCTACGTGGATATTCTTCACGTGCCCATTTGCGGCCGCGCCATTTGCCGCTTCCCACGATTTGAATGTGCCGTAATCATGATCACCAGGCTAGAAAATGGCAATCGTGTAATTTAATACTACGCCGAATATTTGTTATATCTTGTGATATGTTTTTGAAAATTTTAATTGCTTACACAGTCAAGCACTATCTCTTCAAACTGAATAATACTTCACAGCTTTTCAGACAACAACAGTGGAGTATTTTAGAAAAAAGTATCTTTTCTCTGATATCATAGATAAAATTATTCAGACATTCTACAAACTCTTGTTTGTACTCTTCTGGCCATACTGCCGGGCTGTGGCAATTCTGGTTCAATTCTTCTTAATAAGCTGAGTCTTTATCTTTTAATAACCTTCGTTTTAAATGCATACATGTGACTCTTACCGAAATTTTCTGTTTTGGTTCGCTTCGCAGAAAATCGTTTTGAATGACAATATCATAGACTGTCGCTACCAGAACCACAAACAGAAATATGGCACAAATAACTCTGAAAAACAAATATGTACTCAAAGAATAAACTCTCCATTTAAGTCTTCTCGTTTAGTGCCATAATAGCTAGCGTAATCATCCTAAGTGTTGAGACACCTTTTTTGCATCTCTCTATTTTCGGACACTTTTAGGATCGGCATTTTTGGTAAATTCTTCCTCTTGTAAATTAGAGCAAAATATCAGATATATCTGAGTTACTATAATGAGTTTCAATAAAAACTTATACAATGATAGATATTTTGTGTCATTTTACATGCTCAGTGATAATATTTAATGTGTTTAGACATTACTGGTACATGCATACAAATCAAAGCTACCCAAAATATTGTGACACTATATAACAAATAATTTTGGCGACCCTTAATAATGGGACGGGAAAAAAACTTTTTCACTGTGCTGTTCTCAAAAGGTCTAGTAGGAATGTGAAATTTAAATGATCTGTTTAAACATTTATAGTATATTATTTATAACAGATATGTCTAAGATTCGAAGACTAATTGCTTACATGACAGCGATGGCTTTTGAAGACAGCTCGATATGTTCGTCCTGACACAAGGCATAAGCATAAGGAATTGTTGTGTTTGTCGCATTACCCGGCACAAACACTCTTCTATACACTAAAACATATGTTATAGCTGGTGTTATAAAAAAAACAACCATGTTTATAACGACCATCACCAGGGTTAAAGGTTATAAAACTGAGCATGGAAACCAGTCTCAAATCTCAAGCATCTGATTGGCTGAAATACATAATTCAGCCAATCAGATGCTTAAGATTTGAGACTGGTTTCCATGCTCAGTTTTATAACCTTGGGCATCGAACGCAACTATTTCCAACGGAGCCTGCAATATATAAGGCGGTTATGTTTGTTGGCTTTCAAAGTTTAAAGAAAAAGTCGTCTTATTTTAAATAAGTTGTTATATATAGCAATATGATTTCCAAATAAATACATATAAAAAATCTAAAAGTATTTAAGGAAACTGAGTCCCATATTTAAAAACAAAGCCAAATGCAATGAATAAGGCACATACAGGAATATGCTAACAGTCCAGCGTCCATGTTGTTACAAGAATCTGGTAGACAAAGCCCAATCTGTACAGTAACTCCACCCGGCTGTAGTAAAGAAGCTTGCTAAAACAGACAAAGTAAATGATATATTTACTTTATCAACATATCTTAACACATTGAAAAGTGACTATCGCTTTAATTTACAAATTAAATGTTGACTCGTAATAAAATCGATAAAACTCTATGTGCGGAAAAAGACAAGAAAATCAGTTCGAGAATATCCGTCCTGTATTTCAGAAATTGCGAAATAACTTACTACCTTAAGTACGAGGGCTGTCCGGAAAGTTCATATACTACTTTATTTTTTACACTCAACCAATACATACACAAAACAAATTTGGCCAGAAATTACATACATATCTAAAAAACAAATTTACAAAAAACTATCAGGCTGTGATGAACATTAACATAATAACAGTCCTAACATCCAACATATATACATAATCACGGAGCACTTTTAAACGTCATCAACGTTAAATGAACGCCATGTAATCACTCCTTCTCAAAAATATCGCCCACACGATTTTACGCATTTCTGATGCCGGCTGACCCATTGCTGGTATACCCCTTTGTACCATTCTCGATCAACACCAGATATCGCTGATCTAACACCGACGCGAAGTTCTTCCAAATCTGCAAATCTTTTACCAAGCAATTCCGATTGTTCTAACGCGTTCTACGTAATTCGGCTCTGCTACTTTTGGTCGTCCGCTTCGTTTCTTATCTAACACATTTTCATCCCCGCTTCTAAATCTGCTGTGCCACTTGAACACAAGTTGCCTTGAACATTTACTGGTCGTATCCGCTTTTGAAATAAACTTCCACGTCTCAGTTGGTGTCATATTAGCATGAACACAAAACTTGATAACACTCCGTTGCTCCGTCCGTGAAATTGACGTCATTTTTTCGAAACAAATGTTAAGCGCCCCCAATGCGTCAAACGGTCGTTTACAACTTGTTTATTAACGTATGATGTTGTAATTTTCACCAAATGTCATGCGATGATATCAAATAACTTCGCGTAAGTAAAAACGCGTTAGGCATAAAACTTTTATTTTTATTAACATTTGTTTTGAGTAGCTACTGTCATGGAATCAAAGTGCTCCGTGAACCGTCGGTGATGTTACCATGGCGATGGGTGTTTTGCGAATATTATTGTTATCATGTTTATAAATTTAGAAATATGTAGCCAATACATACTTATGCAAAATACCAAAACAGCTTATTGATATGACTGCTAATAATTATTCTGTAGCCTTGTCTACGAACTTTCCGGACAGCCCTCGTATATAATTTATTATGTTATTTTAAGCCCCATTGTACCATTCTTCGTTAAGATGCAATTTGAAAATAGATTTAGCACTTAGTCTATTCGTTAAGATTGGTGGTTTTAATTTCAAAGCCAATATAATTTTGATATTGTTTAATCATCCCCAATGCTAGTTTCTGCATTTAAATTTTGTCTTTGGCGTTCTCTTCAATAAAAATATCAGATTTCCTGTCAAAATACTTTTAAATTTTTAATTTCGCCGATTGTTTTCTCGTTCAGGGAAAACCGGTTATTTATCTGGGGAAAAGCGAATGTTACTTATCTCGTTTTCGTCAACTGCGGTGTCTGAACTGATATTCAATAAATCCATGCTCTCAAATCCTACTTCCGGTTTGGCTGTGTGAGCAGGCTGTGTCGTATGAGTGCGGCTAAATGTATTCCTGATGCATGAATGTGTCACATTTTTAACTGTGTTTCATTTTTGTATGATGTGTTGCTAAGGATTTTTAACAGTCAAGAAAAAGAGTAAGATAATATTACCGAAGCTTGTCCTAGTGGAAAATAAGCCAGACAATATTTGCCATCAAACGGATGGCTAGGTCCAGTTTTGTTCACGGGGTTCTCGAAAATCCAGGCATTTACAGATATGCATTCCTCATAGTTGCCAAGCCATACTATTTGAAAATCTAGCAGACCTCTTCCAGGCTTGCCCGTAGCATCCAACACTGAAAACAATTATGTTGAGTATTAAAAGCAAATGTATGAGATTTAAGACTTGTATTCAATCTTGGTTTTATGATATTGGGCCTAGTTCTTGATGCTTCAACGTTCACTAACACTTAACGCATGGAAACAATTAAAATAAAATAAAGTTACTTTGTAAAGCCCAGTGGTCACGCCTGGCAATCCCTTCCATGTACATGTTCGTGTGGTTCATACACAAAGGACTAACTTCATATGGTCCTGTGTAACTCCCTTCATCTTCCAGTGATGCCTGCAAGAAATCGTTCGTGAGATGGCCCGGATCTAACCCTTCCAGTAAGATCTCCTGTGTCAACAAAGTTGATGTGGAAGCCAGCTTCGATTTAATCGCATTAATATCCTGTAGAAAATCGCCGTGTTTCACATGTTGACATTTAATTGTACACACATAAGCGAATAGAATTGACGATTTTATTATTAAGTTAAACATGTCTGGAATTTCTTTATAACCCTTTTTAGGTTTCGAATAAGTGTGAAAGTGAGATGTGTTATATAAATAAATACGAAACAAAGGTTCATAAAGTAGTTCAAAAACTTGACAGGTTATTGGACAGATTAATTTGATAAGACACTGTATCAGCAACCTAGTGAATGAACTGCTTACTACTAGTGAAACAATGATTTTAAAGGAGCTCGCTCACAATCGTAACAACAATTGTTTAAAGTTTCATTTCAACAAGTTTTGTAGCAAAGTCCCACCAGCTTGCTTGTTAACGTTTGATTACATTTTAATATCATACGTTATATCCTAAATCGGTTTAACAAAATTTACCAGATCGAGGTTAAAGTAATATTTCAGTAGTTGAATTCGGGCTATCTATTAATCGGAGAGCTACCGTTGTATACTGAACTATTCCTACTATAACTGATTATGGATAAGTAGAGTCACGTGGTACTCTGTTCATATAGCCAAAAATGATATGACAGGGGCTAATTAAATATTTTCTAATAATCAAAGAAAATGGCAATATCAATTATTGTAAAAACCTTATGTTGATTATATTCAAAATTTGCTCTTGCCTGTCACGTGACTGTCTAGCTATCGATTACGTACTGTAGGTATGATTGATAAATAGTAAGATTACTTTACCAGTTCAAAAGTGACACAGTTCATGACCAACAACTGTGCCGTATTTGTGGATGCATGATGAAATGCTGAAAACCCATAAGGCGCGTGTACGTGAGTCGTTTGCAAGTTGAGTTAAGGGGTCACTGACATCGCAAATGGCGAAAACTGGCTAAAATTTCAAAAATGAATTTTGGGGAAAAAAACTCATTGCCACATAGATTTTAGTGAAAAAATATATTTTAATTATCTAAGGATATACTAATGTTTGCAAGCTCACTTTAGTCTAATTCATGTTCTAATTACCAATTCATTTTGACATTTTAGCCAGTTTTCGCCATTTGTAACGTATGTGACACCTTAACATACTACAGTTATTTGAGATTTGCAGACGCCTGCATAAAACACAACTAGAATGTTATATTTATAACGTTATCGCTGTTGATAACGATAGGTAATTGGCTCTGAGTTTTTTTAATCAGTTGAAGTTGTGTGTGCTAAAAGCCAGTAATTTAAATAGGTACAGTCAGCAATTTATCTGTATTTTCTTTGCGATTTGTTGTACCTTTCATTTTATGTATAAAAGTGTCAGTTTACCCTCTTGTTTATTATTGTAATAACAGAAAAAAAGTATGTATCTACCAATCTGCAAAAAGTGAAATAGTCTTTGGCCACATCCAGAAACCACAGCCTCCCTACCCAGCCAAACAGAAGAGCAGAAAATCATATTATACACCACAAACAATTAAAATGAGAACCTGGTCGGTTGTTCTTTATTCATTTTACTCGACGTCAATATACATGTACTTGGAAAGTGATTTAATTATGTATTGAACAAGCCTAATAAATCAGTTTTGAAACGTTTAAACTGTGTAACCTTAAAAAGTCATTACCTCCCCTACTTGTTTAAACAAAAACTTATCATCCAAAATAAACAAAATCAAATACAATGTTAACAAATGAGACATATGAACAGACCATCAATGATAACGAATCAATCCAATAGTCTGCTTTTTTCAGCTTACTCTATATCTAATGATATTGTCTCTGACCTGGGAGCGAACCCGCACCGTCACGGCGACATTGCCTAACACTGCAATTCCTGCGACGCAACCAACAGAGCTAACCGGGACAACCGCCCAAAAAATTGATCGGATACCCCTGATATACGAAATCAATACTGCACAAAATTGGTAATTGGTTATTTTACTGATAACAGTACTGACTGTTTCTACGGGGAGACTTTTTACGGCCGCAACACTGCACAAATACAAGTTTCAATAGTGGTCAGGATAGAGATTGGTCGCTATAAAAATATTCATCTTCTTATGATTTTGAATTTCAAATTGAGCAGAACATAAAATTAACCTTATGCAAAAGATGACATGATGGTAAAAGCAAACAAATTTCGAACGTCAACGATGCGCGAGCTTTTAAACCGTTCAAAACTCGAGAAGTCGAGAAATTCAACTATAATACTACAGTACCTCGCATAACTATAACGACAAATAATGTCACGAAATGTTTAATTATAATTGGTTGTATGTGTGTTTCAATGAATTAGTTTCTTGCTATTTGAGAGGTGACTCTGATCAGTTGGAACAGTCTCACTTAGCTGCTAAAATGCTATTAAAATTGACAGTTTGGGGACAAAACACTTAACCAATGTTTTAACTTAACAGATCGTATTGTTCTATTTTCTCTGCGCGGTACTTAGAATACGTTTCAAACTTGAAAAATTATAAGATAATCTTTTTCAATTTTTTTTTTATGAAATAAACATTATTTTCCTTACATGCATTTGGAATCCACTGGCATTTTATCAAGGTAGGTAAACAGATCGTATTGTTCTATTTTCTCTGCGCGGTACTTAGAATACGTTTCAAACTTGAAAAATTATAAGATAATCTTTTTCAATTTTTTTTTTTATGAAATAAACATTATTTTCCTTACATGCATTTGGAATCCACTGGCATTTTATCAAGGTAGGTAAACAAAAGTCACAAAGTCATCAGTACCAGGTATATAATCAGTAACGCAAATGTTTGTCTCTATTTAAATATGGGTTCTTTTAATTCTTCAATGATTCGATTGCTTAGCTGTTACACAGAAGTTTCGGCAATTTAGCCGATTTCGTTTTATACTCTTTACAAAAGTGATTGTGTGATTTTTTAAATTCCAAACTCGTTTTAAATTTACGTGGTTTACAAATGCATGAAGAAATTTTTATGCGATTTCTTAAAAAGAAGTAAAAATTACGTATATCGCCATGTTTCAAATTTGACGATTGTACATTGCTCTACAATTGAATGTGAGGAAATTGAAACGTTAAGATCGGTGTATTTAGAACATTAGTTAAGTGTACTTAAATGTGAATTTACTAGTGTATGTAGTACATTGTAGTCAAATGATTTTGAAAAGAGCTGCAAAATGAATTCTGAAAAATGAAATTTACAGGCTTGCGTTGTAGTATGATAAGGGATAAGGGGTGAATAACCATATTTGGTCAATCTGATAATGGTATGACATTTCATTTTTACATGTAACCTATATATTTATAAGGTTATATCCGATGTCATGATATGTGCCATCTGAATAAAGTGTACTCACAAAAATAATTTTAAATCATTCTGATGAACATGTCAACATCGTAATCTTGAAATACCCGGTACATGTATTAATTTTAGTTCGAGTGTTCCAAAACAAGTACTTTCGTGAGAGCACTGAACGTATTTAAACAATAAATACGGTTTCTAGTTACAACAAATTAAGTTTAAAGGCAACACGAACACCAATATACTGGTTCAGTAAATAACTAAGGACACCTTTTTGAGTTTTTTTACCTTTATTTGGTTCACTATCGTCGGTTTCTAGTTGTTTGTTTTAGTTTATAAGTTAACACAAACACCCATGAACTGTTTCAGTACAAATATTTACATGTACTTATCTACAAGTAATTGATTTATTCCGTTTTTGTAACGAAAAAATACCAGTTAAAGTAGCTTTATTGATGATTTCGGTTATTAAGTAATTTTTCGAACAGTAGTATTACCGCTGCAATACACCCAATAGTCTTATGTTGCCAGAACGCCAACAACAGTTATTCATACTATCATATATTATTTCTGTCATAATACTCGCATAAATTGACTGACCATCACAATGTTTAAGTTGGTTTTACGTGTTTATTGCTGACGTCAACGGTGCGAGAATTTAAACCGCTCAAAACAAAACTACCTTCTGTTGCTATTCAATAGAATTAGTCACGAAATTAAATGATATTACTATTAGGTACCTCGCATAAATAGAACAGCAATGACCGCCGCAATGTTTACTATTTGGTTGTATCTGTCTTAGTAAATGAATAACCGGGCGTCTAGGAGGTGAATATTATCAGTTGTAAAAACAAATAGAAATAGACCTTGAGCTGCCAATAGACCCCCCTCCCCCTCCCCCCCCCCCCCTTGGGGAATTTTGAAGGGTATGTTTTTCTGAAAGCCTATACCATTCTACGCATTTTGCAATTTGTTTGCACTCTGGCGAGTGGGGCGTTTTTCCGTAACGCCTGTTTGAATATGTTACCTTTGAAAAAAAGCTTGTGTAAGAATGAAATATTGGACAATTGTAAAAGTTCTAAAAGAAACCTATTTATTCTACACCAGGAAGCTCTAATCTATTTACTAATGCAATAAAACATCTGTAACCTAAGGTATTGGTCTAAAATAGTGATTAAGTTATGTTACTTAACATAAAAACCTACTTAAATAAGATGTAAGAAACATTTCTTACGTGCAGTAGCAAGTAATTTGTGCTTATAAGTAAAATATAGTAAGATAAATGAGAATTCAGGACAAATATAATACAGTGATATACATTGGGACAAAAGCCCGTAATGCTATATTGAAATATGTTACCGAAAGAAAAGAAAATGGGAAAACAAGCCATACATGTATTAGACCTTGAGCTGCCAATAGACCCCCCTCCCCCATGGGGGAATTTTGAAGGGTATGTTTTCCTGAAAGCTTATCCCATTCTTCGCATTTTGCAATTTGTTATCTTTCTGGCAAGTGGGGCGTTTTACCGTAACGCCTGTTTGAATATGTGACCTTTGAGAAAACTTTATGCGTTGAAGAAATAATTGGCAATTATAAAAGTTCTGAAATAAACCTATTTTTTCTACACCAGGAAGATGTTTTTTTTAATTTTTTAATGCAATAAAACATCTGCAATCTACGGTACAGGTCTATAAATAGTCATTAAGATATGTTACATAACATCAAAACATAGTTTAAAAAGTTGTATGAAACATTTCTTACTTACATTAGCAAGTAATTTCTGTTTTATTTGCTTAATTCATTAATATAAATAAGAATGCAGTATTTAAATGTAATAAAGTCAGATTGAGACACACTTCTTGTTTAATGTATGTAAATAAATACATATATTTGTAAATTCCAAAAACAAAAATATATGAAAAAAAAACAATGGAAAAAACATCTCAAAGATAGCAAATAAAATATTTATAAATAAGATAAATTATAAAGAAATAAACTCTGAAAGACATATTGTGTGATTTAAATGTAAACTGTGTTAAACACTTTGTTAATATTATCTATAACTTTAGTTATTTGTGACTTTAATATTATGATATATCATATACTTATGCCTATGGTTAATAAATTTGAAGTTTAGGTGTAATTGTTTTTGTTTAAATACACCTCTTCATGAGTTTTAACGATTAGTTAGCTTTATATCATAATAAAAATAAAAACCATATCATAAATCACCATTTGTATATGTTACCCAAAAGAACGTATTTTAGTTACCAACCTTCCTGCACTTTATGCATCTTGCAATTAAATAGGTAATATATGTTAAGAATTATGTTACAAAAGGAAATTAGGTATTGATGCTGGTGATATTAAACAGAAATGTATTTTTTAATTTAAATGTAGTTAAACTTTAGAGGTTAATGATCTGTGTACTGCTCAATATGTCTTGAAACAAATGTGTTGTATGATGTAGATTGTTCAAGTTCGTCCTATTTTAAATCTTTTTAAATTAACAATAAACCTATCAATATGGCTCAGTGACAACATTGTAATACAGCTTACGTTTGCACTAATCATGGGCTGTTGCATCCAGTCTAAAGCTTAGTCCAGATACTCTCGATTGAGACAGATAACATTAATTTGTTCTAACAAAATGTAGAAAAGAAAGAATAAACAAAATTAACATTTTTTATCATTTTATTGTTCTATTTATGTCTTTAGTCATCCTATAATATGTTACCAATTTTTACTTTAATAATCAGCAAATACAATAAGAAAAGAAAAGCAAGAAACTGCAAATGATTAGTTAAATAACATTTTGATAAATATTTTTATATAATATTATATTATGTTAAAGTTGATCTATAACAAATTTAAAAGCTACTTAATTTTAACTTTACACAAATTAGCTGATTAAATTATCGGATGTTTGAAATGTTTTTAGAAGTAGTTTTATTCATCTAAAATACTAAGGTTCAGTGTACAAATTGTAAAACATTGAAACAGCATGAGCATTATATAGAAATTTTTTGACTCAAGTAAAAGAATTTTTACCTAAAAAATTATTATACATAAGTCAACGTTAACTTGTTTATTAGCTTACCATCACCTGCATTACACAGATTGTCTTTCAAATTAGGATGTTTCTCTTTAACACTTATTTGTCTTTAAAAAAAATAACATTCTACAAAGATCTTAAGGAATTCTTAACAAATTCTTAAGCTTTCTTTGAACAATGGAAAAAATAATGTTTCATTTAGGACAATTTATTTTTCGTATTTCACATGTTTTATTTAACAGCAATGTCAGTTATTATTGCTCTAAAAGACCAGAACTGGTGCTTTCAACCTTGTTTTTAGTAAATATAGTTTATACTACGGTAATCAAGATACAAACTATCGGGTAAAACACGGTTGAGAAATTTATTTTCTTTATTCTAAGTGATCTTTCTAAAAAAACATTATTCAAATAATTAGGTAACATATAATTAGTTTTAATTAGTTTTATTTGTAACACTTTTCAAAGCAATATTTTTATCTCTTGTCTTTTTACTTTTTTGGAACCAATTCTAAAAACTATTTTTTTAGAATTTAATTCATAAATGCATTGTACTTTGGCAATATGGTAACTTCGGAATTATATGTTACGGAGATTTGAAGGTTTACAATGGACAAGCTTAAACACTTTAACATTTTAACCACATAACATAACATAATATACACTATAAACTTCTTACTATTATTATTTTATAGTTTAATCTAAAATGATTGCATAGTCATGATACAGTTTTGTAAATGTAATCAGTTCTTTGTACAACAATATCAGTTTTAGAGAAAATACTTCATTCAATCAGTAATATTAGTTAAAAAAAGTCTGTGAATGTAATTAGAAATCTACACAGGGCTAACAAACATCAGGACATTTCACAGAGCACACATAGTTAATTTCTTCAAATAGATATCAGCTAACACCATTAAAAATAAATAAAAACAAGGAAAATAAGCCTTATTTTAATAAGTAACATATGTTATGTATGTTGAAAATTTGAAGTCATGAAAGTTTCAAGAACACTTACATATATAAAGCTCAATAATTTAATTAAACTCTATATTTTATGCTTGTTTATCCCAAAACAAGAATATAATGTTTGAATTAGCGATATGGTAACATATAAGATTATGGAAAAATTATTACAATTGCCAGTGTGATTTTTATGAAAATCACACTGGGTTATATTGTTTGATCATGCAGCTTTCAAAAACATGTATTATTGCCAAAGTTTGATTACAAATAAAAATCCTACAGGTAAGTTTCTGACTTAAATTTCCTCTTTTTAGGGTTATGTATGTTATACACAAAATATGTTACCTAAGTGCAAAAATTTTGAAATGAAAACTACATCAATCAACAGAAAATACTTCATCCTTATATAAAAATATAAGTTTCATTAAATCGTATCTGGAATAGAGCAGAATTAAAGATTCAAAATCCATATATTTTTTCTACAAATTTTAGGGGTAACATATTAAAACCTCCGTAACACCCTTATGCCCCACTCGCCAGAGTGCAAACAAACTGCAAAATATCCAGGACATAACAGGCTTTCAGAAAAATCATGTCTACAAAATTCCCCAAGGGGGGGAGCAAACATGTTCCTGGCCACCGGCCTAAAACAGGTCTATCGAAAACATATAAAAAAAACTCAGCCTCCACGCACAGCCACAAAGATGTGAGGAAAAATTAGCAAGGGTTTATAAAATGATCAATTTAATGATTTAAAAACAATTGATGAAAAAACGCCAGAGGGGCTTGGTTTAATCAAATGATTATTTTAAAATAAGACACATCAAAAATTTAACGAAAAAGAGAACCCGATGTATTTCCACCTTGAAAAAATTTGCCAGTGGGGTTTTAACCAGGTGTAAGGCTGAATGCCACTGAAAATAGAAAGTTTCGTAACAAATACTCAAATGTGATACAACATTCTTTTGAACAAGCTTTAAACGGAATGTGTTGCACTTATGCTTAAGTACGATAAAGGGTATGGGGTATGTAACCATATTTGGTCAGTCTGATAATGGTATTAAATGTATTTACTTATTAGGTCACCATTTTTCGATGTCAAGTTCTGTGCCGTCTGATAAAAGGTTACTCACAAAAGATAATTTCAAATCACTTTCTGATAAATATTTCAACAAAACAATTATGAAATACCTTAGGGTATGAACTTTAGTTTTCGCGTTCCAAAACAAGAGCTTTTCGTAGAGAAAAAACTGCGAAATGAGATCAAAATGTTTAAAATCGTTGACGTTTTTACTGGTTATGTCCATCGCCCAATGCCAAGTTGGATACCAACAACTTATAACACAAGTAGGAACAAAACTTTTACTTGGACAAGCTGGTGCGGGTGACGTCCTAACCACCATAGGAAAATGGATATGGCAAAATCCGGATACGATTCGGGGAACTGTAAACAAGTTATTAGAGTCAGGATTAGGTTCGATACCTGACAACGTTACCAGTGCTGTTTGTGCCAAACATGTCGAGCTTTACTTAGAGGCATTACTCCGAGGAGAAGATTGGGCTGTAAGAAGTAAGTAGTGTTTGTTAACAGATGCATAAGATTATATATATTAAACATAAACTGGAGACCAGTTTCAAGCATCTTATTAGCTCCAATGGAGAAGGTTTATTATTTTGGACCCAACATCAAAGGCAATCTAGCCTTATAAGCTGAAAAAGGAATATTTAAACAGCAGTAGAAAATTGTGGGGGAAGGGGGGAACGGAAAGTCGGCTTATCCTTTAAATCAGTGTTGTTATCATTGACTCATTGTTTAAAGTCTTCATGTAGTTTGTCCAGTCTAGTTTGACTTTTGATGCGACGTGTTTAGCCACTGGATTTAAGATTAATTTGTATGACTAGATATAAGATTTGCTGGTCTACATAGACATGATAGAGGGGGTTAGAAAAACAGGATGGTCCATAATCTTTTATTCGTTTCTTCTGTAATTTACGTTCATGGACAGCAGTCGGTATTAAGTTGGGGAAGCTACAGAAAGTTGGCTCATGCTTCGATGCAGTGATATTGTTATCCACTGGTCGTTGTTTAGGGTGTGCGTGGACTTAATGTCGTTTTTTGTTGTTTAGGGTGTGCGTGGACTTAATGTCGTTTTTTTTGTCTTTGGTCTCCTTTTGATCTTGTTGATGCTGTGTTAGTTATTATTTATATAGTTGAATGATTGGGTATAAGATTTTCTGGACTGCGTGGTTGTATAAGGGGAAGCGAAAGATGATAAAAAAATAATGGTTTAAGCTTTGATAAACCGTATATGTCACAAAACGTATGTCACACATGTGATATATTTGGTCGAATACGTGACACGTGTGATATATTCGGTCGAATACGTCACACCCTTTAGCCGAATATGGGACATTTAATGTGACATATTCGGTTGGAATTAGTTTTTCCACGCTCATCAAAACGTATTTGATACTTATCAAAATTGTGTCAAAAAATGAAAACGGTGTATATCTCGTAAATAGAAGTCCAATTATTTAAAATATTAAAGTACATTAACCTAGTGCTGGAATTGTTGGGTTAGGGTTAGTCAATGGGTATACAAAAGGCAAGGATTTATATACATGTACCACCACCTATTCAACTGAAGAATCGAAATCCGGTTAGCGTTCGCTTTCTGCTTAGAAATGCGGGTAGATACAGTAGTCTCATTCTAGAAATCAGAGAAATAATTCAAGGACCAAAATGGGTGAATGCTTGTCTTCGTTTGCGTATGAGTGGCATTTACTGGTATGACATAACCGACATAATATATAAGTAACGGCGACAATGTTTTCGTGTAAACTGTTACATGATTTCTTATGTGTGCTGGTAGATTTTCGACTAATGGTGTGGTGTTTTGTCACATGAAGGCAACATTTTTAAACATATGGCCTATTGTTTCTTTCATACACGTCGTGTTCGGTGGCTTTCAAAGTTCCCCTTTCATTTAGTCAGTATGTCAAATCTTGTTTTGGCAAAACCTCATTTGCTTTCGGTACGTTACTTTCAATGAACCACTCCTATGAAACTTCACAGTAAGTATATAAGCTGTGACATATTATACAAACTCTTACAAATCAGACGTGGGGAGAACCAGTGTCGTTTTTACAGATAGTTTATTTTGTAATAAGCCATAATGGCCCATGAACAAATACACATAGAACAGAAACAGTAAAACATGTGACATGGTAAGCAATTAAAGACAATCATGTATTACAAATTTTCAAACTTAAACAATCATGTAACTATCTGAAAAAGGTAGCAATAAGTACATCCATGCAAAGTTTTGGGAGAGACAGATGAGTTTTATGTAGTTTACAACCATTAAACCTTTCAGTGGTATCAAAAATATTTCAAAATATTTTGTCGTGTTTCAAATGCTTTAAATATGTATGTTGAAAGTTTTGTTTTTACTGTCTTATTTGTCGCGTTTATCAGTTCTACAAATTCCATAAAGTTTGGCCGAACCCAATAATACGGTTTAATTAACTCTTTCCTTAAATCCGCGTATATAGGACATTCGATGACAAAATGCAACTCATCTTCAAGTTTATTACAAAAAGGACATTTTCTTTCGTTAACCGGAATCCTATAAGGTTTGGTCCAACGCCATGTTTCAATTTCGAGTCTATGAGAAGATAATCTCAATTGTGTTAATGCTTTTCTAAATTTCGGTATCTTGATTATATCTTAATATGCTTTGTATTCAAAATTTGCGATTTCTTTATAAAATAACGATCTCGATGAATTTTGTAACTGTTCATTCCAGGTCTAAAGGTACGTATCTTTAACTCTTTGTTTGAATAAATTTAGAAATATTTTGTTATTCCCGACACCCTGACTTAACCATGCTTCATAAAAACCTAATCGTGATAGCAAATCTTTAACTTTCGAAGCCCAGTTTCTTGTGTTTTGTTTGGTATATTATTAGTTTGATCTACTAAGAAGTTATACACAATTTTGGGGTATTTCGTATCAGCCATTGAACATAATTTCAGCCAATATCTGACTATATTAATCTGCCATAAAACGTTTAACGGTAGTCTCCCAGTTTCACCATAAACGAAATTATTTTGTGTGCAAAGTTTAACTCCTAACAACGCTTACAATAACTAAGATGTACTCTCTCACAGCGGCTACCTTTATTAAAACCCGTTACTTCTGATGAATAATTAAAAATTGGTAAAATTAACTTATCAAAAAGGTCAAACTGAATTTTCGGTGATATATATGTAAACGTATATAGACATTTATTCATCTGAAATAATGCCTTTAAGGCTTGACATGCTATTGTTTTATCGTTTTCATTAAACGTCTCGCCAGAGGAAAAGACCACACCAAGGTATTTAAATTTACACAATCTCGTTTGTTTCTGAGAGCTTGCAAATCATTGAAAAGTTCTGATTGATAGCAACTTAGGAATTTTGTTGATATGCCCGTGATAACCTGTAAATTAGAACGATAATAAATATAAATAGAGATGCGTAATAGAAAGTGATGATAATATTTTGAAATAAAATGAAATTACAGATATCAATTATCTCAAGTGTACGGCCGAGTGCCTTGTATTAAGTACAGTCCTCACCTAGTTTAGATAATCTTTTGTTTACAAACATAAAACGGGTTTAGTAGGTTATTAATAACTAGGCAACTATGACTGTCTATTAAATAACCCTTATAAGTGACAAGTATAGTGCAGAAAAAGGTGGTACATTTTTTGACTATTGAAATACGGTACATTTATATTGATTCTTAGGGCCAACATGATCGTTTTTTTTGCATGGCTGGTCTACATATCCATAATCTTTTATAAGTCCAATGCAGCACATCAGTTGGAATAGTCATTGAGCTTAGGCAATTTGGTACGTTGATACTGATTCTTAGCACATGCATGGTCGTTATTTTTGCTCGGCAAGGTGGTTAATGTCTAGCCGTGTCAAGAAGGTGGATAGTTGTGCCGTTGGTTCGAACTCCGTTATTGGCATTAACAATTGATTTCGCTATTTTCCGTTGCATGTAAATTTATATGCTCTTAATATAGCCCGATCAATTCGATAAACAACGCCATACTGCTGATAACTAATGCATTGATGTTTTGCTAGATTTGTAGTACAGTTAAACCGTTTCTAAAGACTACTTGTGTAAAAAGACCACCTGTGGATAAAGACCACAAACTATTTATCCCACTGATTAAAAGAACAATTTCACCTGCCTTTAATGACCACTTCAGGAGTTTCCCCATAGTTGTTTATAAATACAGGTTTGATTGTATTAGTAATGTCTTCTAAAAGAAAATTGAAAAACCTTTATTATGTTCACAGATTCATCTTAGTTTTAGAAATTGATAATTTATATCCGCTTGACATTTTATAGCATAAAACATGCTATCCCGCGGTCCATGCTATATTGAGCGGACCAGTTATAAGGTTCAATGTTGACATAACCTTTGTAAATACATTTATTCATATAAGGACCGAGTCGAGAATAAGAATTTTGACCAAGTTATTTGAACAGCGTGAAGCCCGACACGTTTACATAACACAATTTTAATATCGCTTCATATCGACATGAACGCCACAGATGATCGATTTAGTTCTAATATTTAGACATTTAAGATTTCCCAATTATTTTTAAATCATATTTAGAAAAAATTGTAATGTCGCAGCCCCTTTGAATAGCTGTTGGAACAGTGCAATGGCGACATAGCGAATGACTGTATGATTTTTTGCACTTACTAATGCCTGCTCGTCGTAGTCACCTAGGTTTTGAACGTCCACGTTTTTGTAGGCACTCTGAGATCAGATCAAGGACGATCTCTGCAAAAAAAATAAAAAATGCATTTCGTGAATTACGACATTCAGACAACGCAGCCTTTCTGTCAGAGAGAACATGTGTTTCTTCACCAACTTCATTCTGCCCCCCACACCATGTGCACCATTGCACCCGGTTTAAGCCCGCAGTTTCAAATCGTTTTGCTACTGATCGTTCCGAAAAGTTCTCTTTCGTTAAATGTTGTTGTGTCTTATTTGGAACTGTTCTTTTCTCTTCTCTACGTTTTGACTGCGTGGTAGGCTGTGGCAACTCCTGATATGCATATTTAGCTTATTTTCAAAGGTGACATTATTAAGCCTTGTTAACCTATATATTTGTCTATGTTACAGTGTTTGATGCCGTCGGCAAACCAACCAGCGACTTGAAGGACTACAGTTTCAAATGGCTCGGAGATTACGAAGAGTGTATTGCCGTCCAGGCCATACAATATGAAGACCCTGTCAAGAAATCTATACCGAGGCATCCTTACAGAGCCAGATACTGCATGGCATCACTGACAGTGGGTGGGGTAGGTACCTTTCTAACCAAGGTGACGTAGCAAATTGCTTTCTTGTTCTCTTTCTGTTCAGACTGTTTCCATTAATACCAATAATTGGACCATGTGTCATATGCAACAGAAAAAACACTCGGAAGTAGAATACTGGAATAACTAAAAATAATTGTTTGGTTTTTTAAAACAAAATAATAATCGAAAGTTAAACACTCGTAAAGATTTTTATATTATTCTTAATGTAACCCATTTTGACCCTCCGTAGCAACTAGTGTACCCATAAAACTATACAGTTCAGAGGAAATGTAAAGCACAAACTGACGGCCAAAATCTTCATAAATTTCCTGTTTGTCTAAAATAAACAATTTTGTCAGTTAATGTATAAATATATTTTTTTCGAAAATACTACTTTTGAGGAACGTCTTTCGGTGAGTTTAACACATTCATTCCTTTAAAACCAAAAATCTGAAACAATAACCCGGGCAATGTAGTTTTTATTATTGTTTAATTATCCCTAGGATTTACTTACTGCTTTTTTTATTTGGAATTGTAATCTCAGATCCCCTGTCAAAATTCCATACTGTTCAGTTCCTTCCTTGTTTTCTCGTTTAGGACAAAGTGATTCTTTTATCTGGGGACCATACGGCACCGAACATGGAATGGTATTAATCTGAAGCTAACGCGCTAAAGGTTCCATGTTCCCTTTTCTTCAATTTTAACATCAAAACAAAATGACTTAACTGAATATATTATATTTTTCAGAACTCTGCTTTAGGTCCAGTGGCTGCTCAGGTTGGCTTGTGCTTTCCAGACACTTGTTCCAACAGTGACGTTGCTGGCTTGATTAAAACACGTGAGTAACCATGCAAGCACGTGATAAAATGTCAACAACATTATACCGATTTCATAAGGGTTTAAGTCACTGGAGCTATGGCAACCAACATGACCACGCAATTTGAACTGTTATTGTATAAACATTTGGTATATTACTTTTCAATTATTCTGTTTTAAACTGCCTCGTATATTCGTTGCAATATTCCTCAGTGAATATCTCAAGAACTGAAATAAAATCAGCGAAAATGATACATATATGTCTTCGTCTACTGCTCAAAATGATGTATGATTGGTGTAGTTGAAACATCGGCTAGGAGTAGGAAAAATGTTCGTGTGACTATACCAACTTGTAAAGAAATTAAATACTAAGTGAAGATGCAAGCTAGCAAACTGACTACAAAGTGCAGTACCTGTATGAATGAGGCGAAGACCTTTCTATTGATTGAAAAGGTTTATTCCTAGTCCGCTCACATGTGCAACATGTCTTTCAAATATATCGCAAGATAAGCACGTATATAATCGTAACGTAAGGACAAACAGAAATTGTTTCGCCAACAGCTGAAATTCGGTCTAGGAAGCACCAAAGACGGCAACTAATATAATTATTTTATTTTATTTTCCAGTTCTCGATAGCTTGCCTTTGAACATGACCTTACCAACACCGAACATAGACTGTAAGGAAAGAGATGTTCCACTTAATGACGAAGCTACTGCCGTTATGTACGTGTTCATTTTCATATAATCGATATTTCAATGCGTATGACAGGGAATCATAAAGATTTGGGTTTGTAACAAAGTGGAACAGTATGACTGGAAAAGTAACATTCAGAATAACAGCATCGCCCACAACTTCTTAAACCTGTCGGGGCAAGTGGTAGGTCGACACACCCTAGAACCTGGTTTAAACCACCAGTGGCAAATTGTTTTGAGACTAACCGTTTTAAGGTAGTAAACCCTCGGATTCTCATTTCGGTAACAGCTTGTATTTGATTTTGCAAATTTGGTAATTTTGTAATCCATGCTCTCTTTTGCTCTTTACGTTTTTACTGTGTGTGGAGGATGTCTACTGGATGTGGCCATTCCTGTTATGAATACTTCACATTTTTATAGAGATACGTTTATAATTTTATTAGACTGAGTTTAAAAAATACACTAACGAAGAGAACCCGGTTGGTTATCACAGTTTGTGCGATATTCATTATATTATCACTCATTTTCGCAATGCTTCAAGTTCGCGAGATTCGAATTTTATAAGTGCTTCGCGACGTTAAATGTTGTTTTTTTATGTAAACCAATAGCCAATGCTGTATGCATGTTAACAGCGAGAACAATACACGTTCACAATTATAATTTCATCAAACTCGTTAAATTTGAGAACATTCTTATTTAACAATATGCGACGGAGTTTAAATGTGCTTAGAACCTGCAAAATGATTTAATTCTGAAATAATTTACAGGATAACTATCAAAATCTTATATTTAGTAGTGGGCCTTCCATTTTAAAATAATATAAGTTTACAAAACTATTTATGCAATCATGACAGCACAACCTTATATAGTCATATGCCCTGCAACATTTCTAACTAGGAACACCGTTAATGCTTAGCGTCAGCAACGTCGCTCGTTCTTAAGACTTTGTGTGAAATTGTTCCACTTATGCTTTTGAAATCTTACGGTGTAAATGCGTGTTCCTTGGGTTGATGCATGCGTATTCTTAGACTTTCTCCAGTCGTGTATGTTGTGTTACCCGTGTATCATTAAATGATACAAAGAAACGTTATGTGTTTAAACTTTCCGTATTATCTGATAACAGATGGTTATGAAGAGATCAGAATAAGAACTTAATCATAGTATTATAATTAACAATTAATAAATTAGTAAAATTTATTACAAATAGAACAGTT
>JAZAYU010001110.1:0-86815 GCA_038501625.1 Corbicula japonica | reverse complement strand
ATTGCATGTGCGAACAGTGTAGATGCAGATCACCTGGCACATCTGTGCTTTCTGATCATGATCTGAACTGTTTGCTTTATGTCAGGAATAACATAAGAAATCAAAAAGTAAACAGTGCAGTTACTGATCAGATGGCACATATATGCCAGCTGATCTTGATCTACACTGTTTGCCCATGAAAGAAAGGCATATAGATTTAGGAAAGGGTTTAACATATCATTATTTCTTTTCATATAAGTAATTTTAATGTTTCTTAACAACCTTTTGAAAAATGATTGGTTTAAGCCAGCACAGTTTTTTAAAAGCCACTTGTTAATTACAACCTTTCTTCCAATTTCAGATATGATGAACTACACTATTAATATATACAGTGAAGGCAACCTTCTAGAAATTGTTACAAATGCAGGTAAATATTTGTCTGTTTTATCTTCATCTATTTATATTTTTAAACTTATATTTACTTCTACATTGTTTACCATTGGATATGGCTTAAATCCTACAACCAATGATGATTCAAACTTGCATTAAATTTGCTTTAACCCTCTACTCCATCAGATATTGTTTATATCTCATAGGCTACCAGTGTAGATTTAGATCAGCCAGCCCATCTGTACCATCTGATCAGGATCTCTTCTCTTCACTTCTAGATTCATTAGGTTTTTTCTGACCAAGAATCAAAACAGTGTAGATCAAGATCAGATGGCACACAAATGGGCCGTGAGAAGTATGTGATTTCTCGATTAATAGAAGAATAATAGGGTTGATTAGTTACATTATAACATATGAGGGATGATCCAAAATAACGTAGACTTTTGTTATTGCATCTTTATTTCAAACACGTTCGCAATAAATTATATACTGAAGTCAATCAGAACACAAACCCAACAAACTGAGCTAAAATATAAATAGATTAAATAAACTTGAAAAGCGCGTCACTTATTTGAATAACCATGGTAACATGCAGGCGGCGCACGTCATTGCCCATGTACTTTGTACAACAAATATCGGCCAATATAAATAAAACTACTAGGGGAAAAAGAGCCAAACTTCGCAATGTCAAAGTGCAATATACAAATGATGTAAGGTAAAAGTTTTTCGTCATTTGGACTTGGCGTTTTATAAACAGTCAGTATTTAAGAGAGCTATCACCAACTTGAAAACGTCAGAAATGTCGTCGTCAGATTGCCTGGAAATACGCGCTTTTATAAAATCCTCTCACGATCTTTAAAAAACACCTCTAGAAAAGCTAAAAATAATTAAGTAGACGCAAATGAAAACTTCTGAAAGCCGAGCTCTAAATTTTAAGTGACATCAGTGGTTGTGTAATGGTCAGGAGAGCCATTAAATAGGCCTTGGGTAAGGAAGAAAGAAAAAAATCGGCGTGACGTGGGTGACGTCAACCCGGGTGGCAATGAAAGCGGACAAAGTCTAACTATTGCGGCGCTTTCCGAGCTTTTCTAGAAGACTGGCTGAGCAACCATGCATCGGATATTGCCAAACAAATTAACAAATTAAATTTTGAAAGATATGTTAATATTAAATTATTAGATTTGTATTTCATAATTGTGTTTTGTTTGGTATTTGAATCATCACAATGTAATAAATTATCAAATAAGGTTAAATAAGTTAGATATTTAAATTATACTAAAGTAAACAGCTGCAAAATCTTTGTCCACAGTGCAAAGACTTGTTATATTACAACAATTACAAATTTGTGATGAATGAGTTTTTCAGGTACACGCCCGTTGCTAAGGAATCGCGATACTGTGGGTATTGTATTCCTGGGCGTTTCTTCGGTGGTACGAGCGAGAAGAGGACAAATTTCTTGATCGCCTCATAAACTGTAAACACTGGCGAGACTTTGATCAACAATCAAACACTGATATATTCGATCAATGGATTCCCCGGCATCGCATTCCGGTGACGGGGTCTATTTTAACAAACTTTGAACATACGCCACTTCGCTAACGCTGCGCCCGTGAATTAACGTCATTGACGCTGAGAGCTCTAATTTGACGTGCGCCGGATAGCGCTTAGTGTATGATTTTAATTGTTCATAGGTTTTTTACGTGATGTTGTATTTTGCTGATATTTTGTAAAAATATGCTGAACGTATTCCGATTAAAATTGGTCTAATTTTATTTGTGGTATTTTGAATAATATAAAAATTATAACAAAAGTCTACGTTATTTTGGATCATCCCTCGTATTATTTGAGACCAGTCTCAGAATTAGCTGTAACCTTTTCTATTACAATGAAGTGCTTTACAAATATTTATGATATAGGGGCATTTCCACTTTTTATGCCCCCGCCATGAAATGGTGACGGGCATTAAGAGTTGCTCCTGTCCGTCCGTCTGATATTCTCGTGAACGCAACTCCTCCTACACTACTGGTGGGAATTTAATGAAACTTGACGACAATGCTTGACCTGATATGTTGTTGTGCATGAAGGTGGGGTTTTGCTCTTACATGTTCCATTCAGAAGTTATGGCCCTTTGATACTTCCATTTACATTAGTTTTAATAGGAGTGTATCTCGTGAACGCAACTCCTCCTACACTATTGGTGGGAATTTAAGGAAACTTGACCACAATGCTTGGCCTGATATGTTGTTGTGCATAAAGGTGGGGTTTCGCTCTTACATGTTCCGTTCAGAAGTTATGGCCCTTTGATACTTCCATTTACATTAGTTTTAATAGGAGTATATTTCGTGAACGCAACTCCTCCTACACTACTGGTGGGAATTTAATGAAACTTGATGACAATGCTTGGCCTGATATGTTGTTGTGCATAAAGGTGGGGTTTCGCTCTTACATGTTCCGTTCAGAAGTTATGGCCCTTTGATACTTCCATTTACATTAGTTTTAATAGGAGTATATCTCGTGAACGCAACTCCTCCTACACTACTGGCAGGAATTTAATGAAACTTGACCACAATGCTTGGCCTGATATGTTGTTGTGCATAAAGGTGGGGTTTCACTCTTACATGTTCCGTTCAGAAGTTATGGCCCTTTGATACTTCCATTTACATTAGTTTTAATAGGAGTATATTTCGTGAACGCAACTCCTCCTACACTACTGGTGGGAATTTAATGAAACTTGACCACAATGCTTAGCCTGATATGTTTTTGTGCATAAAGGTGGGGTTTCGCTCTTACATGTTCCGTTCAGAATTTATGTCCCTTTGATACTTCCATTTACATTAGTTTTAATAGGAGTATATCTCGTGAACGCAACTCCTACACCTCTGCTGGGAATTTGATGAAACTTTACCGCAATGCTTGGCCTGATATGTTGTTGTGCATAAAGGTGGGGTTTTGCTCTTATATGTTCCGTTCAGAAGTTATGGCCCTTTGATACTTCCATTTACATTAGTTTTAATAGGAATACAGTAAAACCCCGCCTTACGACCACCCCGAAAATGAGACCACCTTGCTATTACGGGCACTTTTTGAAAGACCCGATTTTTTTGCTATATATTTCAATGGTCGGAACCCCCGATATTACGTGCACCCCGCTATTCCGTAATGCGACCACTTAAAACAGTCCGAAACTGTCGAAATATGCATAAATTGACCCCGATAATCCGACCACGCATATCACGGTTTGGTCACATGTTTGGTCGCGCGTCTATTCTTTATACGCCTTTCCAATAAACAGTTTCGCAGTCCTGTACGAGTTACTTCCCGTGACCAGATATCAACCCAAAATGAGGCTTCACAGGAAAGCTGAACTATCGGACTATGGCTTAAGCAAACAAGGACTAACATAATCCATTAAATTTCAGGTGTGTAATCGTCGCCGCCAGTCGAAAATAAGTTACTGGTCTGTTATTCTAGTCAGACATTATTAGCTCGACTATTCGAAGAATATGTCGAGCTATTGTACTCACTTGGGTGTCGGCGTCGGCATCGCCGTCGGCGTCCCGCTTTGGTTAAAGTTTGCGTGCAACCTACTGATATCTTAAAAACTACTATAGCTACAGCTTTAAAACATGGCACACTTGTTCATCATCATGTCCCGAGTATGTATGCCAAGAACCATAACTCTAACTTTCATTTTGATCAAATTATGGCCCTTTTTCGACTTAGAATTTCAGGTTAAAGTTTGCGTGCAAGCTAATGTACAGACACATAACTTCAATACAACTTATACTACAGCTTTGAAACTTGGCACACTTGTTCATCATCATCTCCCAAGTGTGTATGCAAAACCAAAACTCTAACTTTCATTTTATTAAAATTATAGCCCTTTTTCGACTTAGAATTTCAGGTTAAAGTTTGCGTGCAAGCTATTGTACAAACCTGTAACTTCCATACTACTTATACTACAGCTTTGAAACTTTCAGCACTTGTTCATTATCATATCCCAAGTGGGTATGCCAACAAGCATAACTCTAACTTCCATTTTGTTCAAATTATGGCCCTTTATCAACTTAGAATTTCAGGTTAAAGTTTGCGTGCAAGCTAGTTACTTTCATACTTCTTGTACTATAGCTTTGAAACTTTCAACACTTGTTTACCATCATGACCCTGACTATGTATGCCAAGAACCATAACTCTTTCTTTAATTTTTAATCAAATTATGGCCCTTTTTCAACTTAGAATTTCAGGTTAAAGTTTGCGTGCAAGCTAGTTACTTTCATACTTCTTGTACTATAGCTTTGAAACTTGTTCACTATCATGACCCTGACTATGTATGCCAAGAACCATAACTCTTTCTTTGATTTATATCAAATTATTGCCCTTTTTAGACTAAGAAATTAAGGTTAAAGTTTGCGTGGAAGGTGGTGAAACCTCGTATCTTTCATTCTATTAAAACGACAACTTTAAAACTTTGTATACCTTTATTTTATCATACATCAGGTTCTTTTTCAAAGGCCCATAACTCATCCTTGCTTTTTTAGCTCACCTGAGCTGGCTCAGGGTGAGCTATTAGGATCGATGAATGTCCGTCGGACGTCGTCCGTCGTCCGTCCACACTTAGTTTGTTAACACTCTAGAGGTCACATTTTTGCTCCGATTGTCATGAAACTTGGTCAGGATAATTGTCCCAATGATTTCTCGGACGAGTTCGAATATGGGTCATCTGGGTCTAAAAACTAGGTCACTGTTACTAAAAATAGAATTTTCTTGTTAACACTCTAGGGGTCACATTTTTGCTTCGATTGTCATGAAACTTGGTCAGGATGTTTGTCCCAATGATTTCTCGGACGAGTTCGAATATGGGTCATCTGGGTCCAAAAACTAGGTCACTGTTACTAAAAATAGAATTTTCTTGTTAACACTCTAGCGGTCACATTTTTGCTCCGATTGTCATGAAACTTGGTCAGGATGTTTGTCCCAATGATTTCTCGGACGAGTTCGAATATGGGTCATCTGGGTCCAAAAACTAGGTCACTGTTACTAAAAATAGAATTTTCTTGTTAACACTCTAGCGGTCACAATTTTGCTCTGATTGTCATGAAACTTGGTCAGGGTGTTTGTCCTAATGATTTCTCAGACGAGTTCGAATATGGGTCATCTGGGTCCAAAAACTAGGTCACAGTTACTAAAAATAGAATTTTCTTGTTAACACTCTAGCGGTCACATTTTTGCTCCAATTGTCATGAAACTTGGTCAGGATGTTTGTCCCAATGCTTTCTCGGACGAGTTCCAAAATGGGTAATTTGGGTCCAAAAACTAGGTCACTGTTACTAAAAATAGAATTTTCTTGTTAACACTCTAGCAGTCACATTTTTGCTCCGATTGTCATGAAACTTGGTCAGGATGTTTGTCCCAATGATTTCTCGGACGAGTTCGAATATGGATCATCTGGGTCCAAAAACTAGGTCACTGTTACTAAAAATAGAATTTTCTTGTTAACACTCTAGCGGTCACATTTTTTCTCTGATTGTCATGAAACTTGGTCAGTAGGTTTGTCCCAATGATTTCTCGGACGAGTTCGAATATGGGTCATCTGGGTCTAAAAACTAAGTCAGTGTTACTAAAAATAGAATTTTCTTGTTAACACTCTAGCGATCACATTTTTGCTCCGATTATCATGAATTTGGTCAGGATGTTTGTCCCAATGATTTCTTGGACGAGTTCGAATATGGGTCCAAAAACTAGGTCACTGTTACTAAAAATAGAATTTTCTTGGTAACACTCTAGCGGTCACATTTTTTCTCTGATTGTCATGAAACTTGGTCAGGATGTTTGTCCCAATGATTTCTCGGACGAGTTCGAATATGGGTCATCTGGGTCTAAAAACTAGGTCACTATTACTAAAAATAGAATTTTCTTGTTAACACTCTAGCGATCACATTTTTGCTCCGATTGTCATGAAACTTGGTCAGGATGTTTGTCCCAATGATTTCTTGGACGAGTTCGAATATGGGTCCAAAAACTAGGTCACTGTTACTAAAAATATAATTTTCTTGTAGATACTCTAGCGGTCACATTTTTGCCTCGATTGTCATGAAACATGGTCAGGATGTTTGTCCCAATGATTTCTTGGACAAGTTCGAATATGGGTCATCTGGGTCCAAAACTAGGTCACTGTTACTAAAAATAGAATTTTCTTGTTAACACTCTAGCGGTCACATTTTTGCTCCGATTGTCATGAAACTTGGTCAGGATGTTTGTCCTAATGATTTCTCGGACGAGTTCGAATATGGGTCAACTGGGTCCAAAAACTAGGTCACTGTTACTAAAAATAAAATTTTCTTGTTAACACTCTAGCGGTCACAATTTCGCTCTGATTGTCATGAAACTTGGTCAGGATGTTTGTCCTAATCATTTCTCTGACGAGTTCGAATATGGGTCATCTGGGTCCAAAAACTAGGTCACAGTTACTAAAAATAGAATTTTCTTGTTAACACTAGCGGTCACATTTTTGCTCCGATTGTCATGAAACTTGGTCAGGATGTTTGTCCCAATGCTTTCTCGGACGAGTTTGAAAATGGGGAATTTGGGTCCAAAAACCAAGTCACTGTTACTAAAAATAGAATTTTCTTGTTAACACTCTAGCAGTCACATTTTTGCTCTTATTGTCATGAAACTTGGTCAGGATGTTTGTCCCAATGATTTCTCGGACGAGTTCGAATATGGGTCATCTGGGTCCAAAAACTAGGTCACTGTTACTAAAAATAGAATTTTCTTGTTAACACTCTAGCGGTCACATTTTTTCTCCGATTGTCATGAAACTTGGTCAGGATGTTTGTCCCAATGATTTCTCGGACGAGTTCCAATATGGGTCATCTGGGTCTAAAAACCAAGTCACTGTTACTAAAAAAAGAATTTTCTTGTTAACACTCTATCGATCACATTTTTGCTCCGATTGTCATGAAACTTGGTCAGGATGTTTGTCCCAATGATTTCTTGGACGAGTTCGAATATGGGTCCAAAAACTAGGTCACTGTTACTAAAAATAGAATTTTCTTGTTAATACTCTAGCGGTCACATTTTTGCCTCGATTGTCATGAAACTTGGTCAGGATGTTTGATCCAATGATTTCTCGGACGAAATCGAATATGTGTCATCTGGGTCCAAAAACTAGGTCACTGTTACTAAAAATAGAATTTTCTTGTTAACACTCTAGCGTTCACAATTTCGCTCTGATTGTCATGAAACTTGGTCAGGATGTTTGTCCTAATGATTTCTCAGACGAGTACGAATATGGGTCATCTGGGTCCAAAAACTAGGTCACAGTTACTAAAAATAGAATTTTCTTGTTAACACTCTAGCGGTCACATTTTTGCTCCGATTGTCATGAAACTTGGTCAGGATGTTTGTCCCAATGCTTTCTCGGACGAGTTTGAAAATGGGTAATTTGGGTCCAAAAACTAGGTCACTGTTACTAAAAATTAAATTTTCTTGTTAACACTCTAGCAGTCACATTTTTGCTGTTATTGTCATGAAACTTGGTCAGGATGTTTGTCCCAATGATTTCTCGGACGAGTTCGAATATGGGTCATCTGGGTCCAAAAACTAGGTAACTGTTACTAAAAATAGAATTTTCTTGTTAATACTCTAGCGGTCACATTTTTTCTCCGATTGTCATGAAACTTGGTCAGGATGTTTTTCCCAATGATTTCTCGGACGAGTTCCAATATGGGTCATCTGGGTCTTAAAACTAAGTCACTGTTACTTAAAATAGAATTTTCTTGTTAACACTCTATCGATCACATTTTTGCTCCGATTGTCATGAAACTTGGTCAGGATGTTTGTCCCAATGCTTTCTTGGACGAGTTCGAATATGGGTCCAAAAACTAGGTCACTGTTACTAAAAATAGAATTTTCTTGTTAATACTCTAGCGGTCACATTTTTGCTCCGATTGTCATGAAACTTGGTCAGGATGTTTGTCCCAATGATTTCTCGGATGAGTTCGAATATGGGTCATCTGGGTCTTGGTCACTGTGACTAAAAATAACTTTGTTGTACTCAGGTGAACGATAAAGGGCCATCATGGCCCTCTTGTTAATATTGTAAGAACATGTACCCTTCTTGTTGATAGTGGGCAGTATGAGACGCGATTCGGATAAACGTGAGTATTAATGTTACGAATTTCTATACAGCATTTTCATCTTTATGTATTTTATACTTAAAATTATACTTAACTGGTATGAAATTCGCAAATTGCTAAGACTGGTAATGTACTATACTCCGGAAATTGTGACATGTCAACATTTGGTTACAGTATCTACATTATACTTGTACTCATCTATTACTTGAATTCATCGTACAATTAATGTTCAACGAACAAATAATTTTGAATTTTTGAAAACGTCACGTATACTTCACAAGCAAAAATACGGTACGATTGATTCTGTCTTGAAATTAAGGATCAATAAGGTTATCTGATTGTTCGTTTACGTAAGAGTATCATTCATAGAATAAAATTCAAGGATTCTGATGCTGGCTTCTAATAAAGATGGAGATACCTGCTTCAAATAATGATGGGAACATTTATATTAACATTAAGACTGCTAAGGTTTGAAATTCTGTCATTTTGGCGTAAACACTCAATCGCTGGATTGAATATTTATAAAATGTTCTGCTAAGATGAGTTTCTAATTGATGTCTTATGGTTCTACTTGTCTTATTAAGGATTTAATAATTCATATAACTGCTATATCAAATACTTTTGATACCCAATTCAGTAATTAAGGATTTCGATATACTTATTAATTGGGAGGTGGAGGTACATAAAAAAGTAAACCGATCTCTATTGGTCTGTGATATCTTCTTCTTAGTAATTGACAGGGGACGCCTTGTGCGCGACAATTTGGCATTTTTATGACATGCCGCTTTCAAAATCAATCGCAGCCGGCATGTCAGTAGTTGATAAGACACGCTTAGCCGGAAACGACACTCAATTTATCCGTGGATAGAACACAGGCTGTTAGTTTAAGTCGTTAAAAGTAAACCTTGGTGCGAGGAATGACTTTACACTTTTAGTCAAATTAGATTTGTTGTTTTATATATAAACTATTCTTGATAAAAAAAATTCATTACGCTGATGTGTTATTACTAATTCAACGATAAACGAGAAAATATATTTTAAAAAAGAAATTTCTTGATGAAAAACGAAAGTTGTAGGTACATGTTCCCTATTACATTAATACAGCGAGCAATACTTTTTCCTGTATAGTAGTCACGTGACTGAATAGGGGAGGTAACCGAAAAAATCACCGAATTATTGGAAAGGCGTATACCTATCAATTTACGACATAAACAAAACAACGCTTTGCGGCATTCGTTAAACTGCGAAAATCGATAATGAGGATGTTTTGACAAGAGATTAATCCATTGTCTGTTGCATTGATTTACGCTAATTGACACTTATTTGCAGTAAGTTATTCAATTGTATGATTTACTGTGATTTTATTGAGTAAATCGACGTCGATTTTAAAGATGGGTTGACTTTACAGATCATTTTATAATTTTTGCATCTGTTTGATCAGTAAATAACGATTTTTAAATAATATAAGAATAGAAAACTGCAAAATGTAGAAACCTCATAGAGAACTTTCTCTTACTGAGAAAGTGCAGCTAATCAAAGAAAGTTCAGGTCAAAGCCAACGCAAGTTGGCAGAGAAATTTGTCATTGGCAAATCTCAGGTACAGATCGATCAAGCAAATAAATATTTTCTTCAACATTTTTTTATTAAAAAATAAATTAAATTATATGAGGACTGAAAGATTATTATGACAATGATGATGATTTTGTTAAAATGCTTTCAAAAATACTGACCACTTAATAAAGATATCTCTGTCCTTCTGTCCTCTGCCCCTTGCCAGCTTTTTGATCATCTAATGGTCCCACCCCTATATTGAGACCACCCCGCTATTAAGACCACTTTTTTTCAGACCGCCAAGTGGTCTCATTAGCGGGGTTTTACTGTATATCTTGTTTCTTATATTTTGTGTTAAGCAAAATATCCATTTTGCCCATAACTTTAAAACTACTTGAGATACTGCCTTGAAACTTGAAATATATTTTCACCATCAAAATCTACATCATAACCAACAAGACCCATAACCCTGCTTCCAATATTTTTCAAATTATGCCCCTTTTTCACTTACATTTTGTGTTAAGAAAAATATACACTTTGCCCTTAACTTTGTTTGGAATGGAGGGATTTCAAAATAACTTGGCACAAATGTTCACCATAACAAGGCAGTGTGTCGTGACAATACCCATGCCTGTAGGTCCAAGGTCAAGGTAACTGTTACTAAAAATAGAATTTTCTTGCAAAATCTTGTCCGCTCTGTAATTTTGTTATTTCTTATTGGATTTTTGAATAACTTGGTATAATTGTTCACCATATCAAGACGGTATGTCACGTACATGCCCAAGCCATTAGGTGGAAGGTCAAGGTCACTGTTACTAAAAATAGAATTTTCTTGTCTGGGCTGTTACTTTGTTATGAATGGAGGGATTTCAAAATAACTTGGCACAAATGTTTACCATGACAGGGCAATGTGTCGCGTACCATGCCCATGCCTGTCGGTCAAAGGTCAAGGTCACTGTTACTAAAAATAGAATTCTCTTGTCCGGGCTGTTACTTTGTTATGAATGGAGGGATTTCAAAATAACTTTGCACAAATGTTTACTATGACAAGGCAGTGTGTCCCCACAATACCCAAGCCTGAAGGTCCAAGGTCAAGGTCACTGTTACTAAAAATATAATTTTCTTGTCAGGGCTGTAACTTCATTATAAATGGAGGGATTTCAAAATAACTTGACACAAATGTTCACCATGACAGGGCGGTGTATCGCGTACCATGCCCATGCCTGTAGGTCAAGGTCACTGTTACTAAAAATAGAATTCTCTTGTTTGGGCTGTAACTTTGTTAGGAATAGATTGATTTCAAAATTACTTGACACAAATGTTCATCATGACAAGATGGTGTGTCCCGTACCATGCCCATGCCTGTAGGTCCAAGGTCAAGGTCACTGTTACTAAAATAGAATTTTCTTGTCAGGGTTGTAACTAGGTTAGGAATAGAGTAATTTCAAAATAACTTAGCAGAAATGTTCACCATGACAAGGTGGTGTGCTGCGTACATTACCCATGCCTGTAAGTCCAAGGTCAAGGTCACAGTTACTAAAACTTGAATTTACTTGTTCGGGCTATAACTTCTTTATGAAGGAAGGGATTTCAAAATAACTTGGCACAAATGTTCACTATGACATTGCATTGCATTACCACCAACTTCTTCACAGACATTTCCGTTATGAGAAGACAACAGTGCCACAAATACAAATAATTTACTTGATCATCAAGTTTATGCGTATTCTTATAATTACTCGAACATCACTGTCTTTGAAATGCTATTATTCCCATCATTGCACTTTAGTATCTGAAAACGATGCATAGCCGGGTCATCCGTGTCCTATGGACACATTTCTAGTGTAAAGATTCCTTACACTTTGATGGCAAGCCTAGAATGTACACCTAAAAATCAATTTGAAGTCATTTCACAGGGAGCACTTGACTAATTTATTCTGAATTATTAGTTTGTATGCATGTTTCTTTTCTGATGATGACATAATGTTAACTACTAAGACAATTTTACAGAGTTTGCACGCCAGGTGCACACCCATCTTAATTCCATGAGTGCCGTATACAATAGACTAATATTGTAATGTATGTGATTTTGATAGGTTCACATGGTACCCATGTAGCATGTATAGCAGCCGGAAACTTCCCAGAGAACCCGGAGAGGAATGGTGTTGCCCCGGGTGCACAGATTTTAGGGATCAAAATAGGGGACTCAAGGCTAGGGTCCATGGAAACAGGAACTTCTCTCATTAGAGCTGTAAGTAGTTCAGTTGCAGATTACTTAGATTTAAAGACAAATCATGAAGAAAACATTTTTTCCTAAGCACTAAAGAAGCAAAATTGAAATCTCCACAAAATTGATTGATTCAGACCCAGTTCAATACCAATATGTCTTTGGTGATTTATGACTTTTTCAGTTTTTGCTATTTATAAAAAGAGCATTATTAATTAATCTTTAAATTTCTACTACACAGAATTTTTTTACAGATGTTTTATGCATTATTTATTTATTACTGCAAATGTATGGTAAGCAGTATCCTAACCTAATAAATAAAAAAGCAAACAGTGTAGATCCTGATCAGATGGCACAGACTGGTGTGCTGGCTGATCTGGATCTATACTTTTCGCCCATGCCATATAGGCGTCTGTTGGGAGGAAAGGGTTAACTAAAATATATAGTTTACCTGTCGGCTCTTTCTTGCTTTATATGTGTATGCTGTTTGTTGTTTCAGATGATCAAAGTAAAGGAATACAAATGTGATCTTGTCAACTACAGCTATGGTGAAGCTGCACACTGGCCAAACTCAGGGCAAGTTACTAGATAACTCACAAAATTCTCAAGTTTGTTAACAATTGACTCGGAAGATATGCATTTAATGCATGTGTGACAAGTGTAAATTCAGATCAGCTGACACATCTATGCCCTCTCATCAGAATCTCCACTGTTCACTTCTTGTTCAGAAATAACCTCATGAATCTAAAAGCGAACAGTGGAGATCCTGATAAAAAGGCACTGATGAACCAACTGATCTAGATCTACAGTGTTTGGTTGATTTACAGCATATAAATTATTTATTAACTTCTTAGTTGAACTTTCATCCATATTAAAACTTCTAATCATAGTCAAGGGGATACAAAATCAGCCAGCTGGCTTTATTTAAATTTTTAGAACAGTACCCAACGTTTGAAAACTGAAACTGGAAACCAGTTTCAAATCTCAAGCATCTGATTGGTTGAAATGGAGACTGGTCTGATTTCTCCAAATATTTAAGTGTAAAAATAGTAATACAAACATTTATGAGTTATACTCAAACAGATAATATAGATAGAAGGAGAGGCAACGGTATGCAAGTATTCTATTATCTGCTTTGTAACTTTTCAGGAGGGTATGTGATATACTGAGTGAGATTGTAAACAAGCATAATGTGATATTTGTATCAAGTGCTGGGAACAATGGTCCAGCCCTGTCCACAACAGGTACCCCAGGGGGGACAACTTCGGCCCTGATCGGGGTCGGGGCACATGTGACTCCAGCGATGATGGCAGCAGAGTATTCATTGAGAGAAAAGCTACCTCCTATGCATTATACCTGGTCTTCCAGAGGTCCCACGTAAGTTGGTTACATCTTTTAGCTTGATAATTCTTCAGGACTCTAAGTTGTGAAAAACATAGATATACTTCCACCAAAAGAGAATCAGATCTCCAGATATGAGGGGCATTTGAATTTTGTATGTGGGGGTACTGGCACCCTTTCATTTTTATGAAAAAGGTGGTAAGGTTTTTATTTTCTCCATTTCACACTTAACTTTATATATACATACTGTTACGCATATGCAACCAGTGTAGGTCAAGATCAGCCAGCTTATTTGTGATGTCTGATCTTGATATAATCTACACTGTTTGCAACATGGTCAGAAATTATCTAATGAATCTAAAGGGTACAGTGTGACCCTGATCAGATGGCACAGATAAATTTGCATAATTGGAATAATAATTAAATATATCTATTTGTTCTTTTAGACCAGATGGGGCCCTAGGGGTGACTATAAGTGCTCCAGGAGGCGCTATAGCTTCAGTCCCTAACTGGACCCTAAAGAGCTGTCAGCTGATGAACGGGACCAGCATGAGCTCACCTAATGCTTGTGGCTGTATTGGTAAGTCCCTGTTACTATTTTACTCTTTAACCCTTTCCTCTATAGAGGTGGGCAAACAGTTTGGATCCAGATCAGCTGGCACATCTCTTCCATCTGTTCATGATCTAAACTGTTTGCTTTTTATTCATAAGGTCATTTCTGACCAAACTGCAACCAGTGCAGATCCTGATCAGATGGCACAGATGTGCCAGCTGATCTGGAACTACACTGATTGCACATGCGTAAAATGTGTATATATGGAGGAAAGTGTTAATCTATATATACACACTATCGCATATGCAACCAGTGTAAATCCAGATCAGCTGGAACATCCCTGCTACCTGATCAGAATCTGCATTGTAAAGTTTTTAGTCAGAAATAACCTAATAAATGAAAAAGCAAACAGTGCAGATTCAGATCAGACAGCACAAATGTTCCGGCTGCTCTGGATCTACACTGTTTGCCCCTGCCTAAAAGGTGTATATATAGAGGAAATTGTTAAGCTGGGTAATCAGTTTAAGTTGGAGGCATCAGGTGTTGTTCTTAACCATTCATATGTGAGTCCAAAAACTTTATGTATCCAAGTTCTCATTTATAATCTGGCAGATCTCTTTTGAACTTGAATAGATGATCAGAGAGGTTGTGAAGATTGTTACAAAGAAAAGATCTTTTCCTGCAACCATTTTTACTTGAGTTATGGTTCTTTGTTTTAGTAATAAGTTTTTGTGTTGTTAATTCCTTATTCAATAAATGTATACAAAATTTTTCAAAACTTGCACCAATAATCAGGCGAAGTATCTTGATGGTTGTAGTTGAAAGGGTTTCTTCCTGCCAACATTGTTAAAAGAGATCACTTGTTATTATTTTTAATAAATTTAAATATTGTGTTTTTAACTCCACTTTTGCTTTTAGTATTGACAGTTAAATGCATTAACCCTTTCCTCAATATATACGCATTTTGACGCATGTGCTACCAGTGTAGATCCAGATTAGCTGGCAAAGATGTGCCATCTGATCAGGATCTGCACTGGTTGCATTTTTGTCAGAAATAACCTAACAAATAAAAACGCAAACAGTTTAGGTCAGATTGCACAGTATTTTTATGAAACAAACCAAGGGTTGACTTATTTCTTGGAATGTTAGGAAGTAGCAATTTTATCACGATTATAAAGAACTTTTTACTATAAGGAGATATTTATTTACCCTTTCGATCATATGATTTTATACAGTCATGTACTCCATTATGGCATGGTGAAAAGTGTAGATTTAGATCAGCACATCTATGCAGTCTGATCTGCAGTGTTCACATTTTGGTCAGAAATAATAAATAAAAAGTGAACTCTGTAGATCCTGATCAAATGGCACAGATGTGCCATCTGATCTGGATCTACACTGCTTTCTCATGTTATAAAGGCATATATATGGAGGAAAGGGTTAAATTACACCGTTGGAAGAGAATAAAAGAGATAAAAATGAATGCCAAAACTGTGATTGAGTCTTATCAGAATAGCAGAACTAATTAATGTTCGGTTTAGGACCAAATGACTGAACAGTCTGCAGCATAGCAGTTTAGATCATGCTAAATCTATAGCATGTATTTGCTGAGGTTATGGATAAAAAATCAAATCCCTTAAGACAAGGGTTGCACTGGGCAACGCAGCAAAATCTTGGTGCCATACACAGATGGTGTCCCTGTTGATGAGATTTTTCTATATTAACATCTTTCACAAGTTATGAAAGATTCTTGGACAAGATTGTTATTGTCGCAAAACCCTATCAATGGTTCTTGTAATTCCTTGAAAACTAATACTTAATGTGATCTTTTTTTATTCTGAGGCCTCTACTTCTTGGAAATAATTGGTGTACCAAGAAAGTCTATAAAAATTATTCTTACATAAATGTTAATGGTTTCTGCACACTTTCAGAAATATACTGTTTGGCTCACCTGTGCCAATATCTAATGGGGCAGTGGCTTGAAGAGATCTATTTCAAAAAAGGCCTGTAATCATAAAACTGAGGTTGGAGACCAGACTCAAATCTCAACTATCTGATTGGCTTATATGGCAACCTGTTGCCATTTCAGCCAATTACTAGTAGATGGTTGAGATTTGAGACTGGTCTCCTGATTTAGTTTTATGGTCTTGGGCCCTAGTGTCGGACAGTCATCAATATGTTAGTTTAATGTGAACATGATACGGCCACATTTTCATTTAAGAATATTATTTTTCAGAATATTTCTTAAATGAGGCCACATGGTAAAAAAAAGACTACATTTGTTACACAAATTTTTACAAAGCTTGATCTGGGCTGATGGTTATAAAACTGAGATTGGAAACCAGTCTCAAATCTCAAGCATCTAATTGGCTGAAATGGCGACTGGTCAGCCAATCAGACGCTTCAGATTTGAGACTGGTTTCCATTCCCAAATTTATAACGTTGGGACCTGAATGATCTCTGGAGAGTGTAATTGGTCCAGCTGGGGAAAAAACTAGGTCACTAGATTGCATAAAATATAAACGGTGTAAATAGGCCACATTACAGTAGTTTGATATCAACAGGACTAGTCTCAAATCTCAGTTTTATAATCTTGTGTCCTTGTTTTGTATATTTCAGCTCTTGTTTTGAGTGGATTAAAGGCCAGTAATGTGGAGTACAATCCATACAGTGTGAGGCGTGCCTTAATGAATACTGCCAAACCTGTGGAAGGAGTCGAGGTGTTTGCCATGGGACAGGGTCTCGTCCAGGTTGTTATTAGATTTACTTCAGTTATTTGTAAGATTTTTTTTATTAGAGATTACAAATCTTATGACAATTTTGTGTGCAATTTAATTATTGCTTTACTCCATAGATTGACTTGGATTGCATTGGCAAACAGTGTAGATCCAGATCAGCTGGCACATCCATACTTCTGATCAGGATCTTCACTGTTTGCTTTTTGATTCATTCAGTTATTTCTGACCAAGGAGCAACCAGTTAAAGATCCAGTTTAGACAGAATGTGAAAAACCCTGTATATAGGGTATAAAGGGTTAAATATTTTAGCACCACTGAAAACATGAATTATCCAAATCTGACATGTAAGAAATTCATTTAACTATTTGCAATAAATCATTTATAATTATACCCCCGCTTGAAAGAAGAGGGGGTATACGGTTTTACCCTTGTCCATCTGTCTGTCCATCACAAAATTTCTGTAGCACTTTTCTAAGCAACTATAACATTCAGCAGCCTGATATTTTGCATATTGCTCTATCCACTAGTCCCATATGGTGTAAACAATTTTATGCTCCTTGCTTTTTTACTTCTTTTTTACCGAATACTTACATTTTTACACATAGATGATATACATCATTTCCGTCACAGTTTTCTAAGCAACTATGACATGCAGCAGTCTGATATTTTATATATTTATGTATTTATATTTTATATATATAGGTAGTGGTGGGATATCGGTTGCAAATCACTATGATCATCAGTTGGAATTGGTTGGCACTTCCGATGTGATTTCACCGATTATAATTAATTTATAAATGATATTTGTGTTACATTAACAAATGGTTTCTAATAAGTAGCTTACATAATATCCCTTATTATTGTGTGTTTGCTGATACTTTCTACATAAAGGTTGATGTTCTAAGAACAAAAAATAAAACTTTTCGCTTGTTTTTATTTTATATGCACTAATTAAAATGAATGAACAATGCTGAACAAAGAATACATACCCCAAAATACGTTGTTGATAGCACTAAATGCCTTAAAGGTCCTAACAATTAATTTCAATCATGACTAGTACAAATATTGACCAAGATATGTTTAAATGTGCAGTATTTTACAGCCAGGGGTATACATTGTTTTAAATCGATTATGAGAAAATGACATCGATTATCGGCATCGGGATGTTCTTACAGATGATTAATCGATGTCTTTCGATCATCGGCACATCACTATATATAGGTAAATACTCAGAAAAATTTGACACCCTTTATACATATGAAAAATGCAAATAACATTTCGAGAGTCATATTTTGCAAAGCGGGGGTATGACTAGCATTAGCTCACAGATTTATCTTGTTGTTTACTTTGCAGGTAGAGAAAGCTTTTGAGTATATGGTGGGTCATTGTAATTCTGCAGAGTGTAAAACAGAGTTCATCATAAGTTGTTCCGGGTCGGGTAGGGGAATATATATACGAGAACCCATGGATCTGGATAAACCAACAGTAACAGCAGTGTCCATAGAACCAGTGCAATATGAAGGAATTACCGGTAAGTGTTAGCCCATGGGTCATGGTGAGCTATAACGGGAGGTTGATCGTTTGTCTTTCTGAATGTAATCCTTAATCAACCATTTACTCCATTATAGATCCTGATCAGACAGCATTGATCCCACCAGGGTAACAGCCATATCTCATTAAAAAGTAAAAGGTTAAGTTTTCAACGACCACAATTTTCATCCAGTTATCATCAAACTTGGTCTGTAAGATTTTGGTCGTGTGAGTCTCAGCTCTCCTAGGTCAAACACTAGATCAATAAGTCAAATCAAGGGAAGATATTGATCCCCATTTTAGGGGCCTCATTTTGTCTACTTAACATCAAACTTATTCAGAATCTTTTTAATGGTGATATCTAGACCAAGTTAGAAATAGTCTCATTTAGGGTCAAAATATAGTTCACCAGGAGGAATCAGATGGAATTGTGTAACATTATGCAACCATGTCAAGTTAATCACTGAGTTATTGCCATTAGATCATTTTGTATGTTAGTGATACAGAACCAAAGAACCATTTACCGTTTGTCCTCTTATATAGTTGACTATAGTTGACTGAAAAACAAATTAATTCATAAGTGTTCTTAGCAAACAGTTTCATTTTTCCTAAAAAAAACCAACATATTTGTGATATCTTGGTCCAGAGTTTAGACAGGTTGAAAATTATTTTTTTCCTTTCTGCAGTAAGCAATGAATTTGAAGCAGGTGACCCGCTTATCTGATTGAACTTTAATTGGTTAATAAAACAAGAAATTCACATGGCATATTTTTGCCATATGAAACTTATTACTTGTTACTTAATACCAGAAAGTCAGTCATATACATCAGGTGCTTCCATATGAGACAGTATTAATCTTTATGAACTAATAAAATAGACCAACCTTTATTTCAATTTGTTCTAGTCAATTTATGGTTGAAAGGTGTGGCTTGCATGAAATTATTATCCATTCACTCCATGGATATGCCTTGTAGGAGTGTCACCTTATACAATATACTGATATACTGTGGTATCAATATATTAAGCGGTGGTTTAATTTTCGCTCTAGGGTAAGTGCGCAAAATCAAACCCTAGCGAAATCAATCAATTGAATATCAAGTCTTGCTAGAATAATACACATGCGTGAATTTAAGCGCTCGCGAAAATGTAATTTATGTTAGTTGCGCGAAATTTGATCCCCGCGAAATTAAATGATGCAACAGTACTGGTATATTGCAGTATGCTGCTGAACGATATTGTGTCAGGATACTTAATTAATGTTCCAGTAAGGCTTTAGATATTGTGTCAGCCCAGAGAGCTAGTCATGGCATTGCCAATCTCATTTATATTACATATCATATTATACGTATGATATTTCATGTATTAGTCAAAAAAATCATTGAAATTAATCACTATATTTCTTCGTTGTTTGTTCATTGTGTGAAACATAGTGGAAGAGTTAGAAGTTGAATAAAAACGTTTGATGTATGAATTAATATTCAGTCATACTGTTTTATTTTACAAGGCAATATATACTGGTATATATTGCAATACAGTGTTTGCGTATTGCAGTATATCGTGGTACACTTCAGAAGTATCGTGACAACCCTAATGCCATGTATCTTAAGTGCAACTAAAGTAGATCCAGGTCTGAAGGTTATAAAGCTGAGTTTGGAAACCAGTCTCAAATCTCAAGCATCTGATTGGCTGAAATGGCCACTGGTCGCCATTTCAGCCAATCAGATGCTTGAGATTTGAGACTGGTTTCCATGCTCAGTTTTATAACCTTGGGACCTGATCAGCTGGCCAATAAGTGCCATCTTATCTGGACCTACATTGTTTTTATCTTGGTTAGAAACAACCTAGTGAATTTAAAAGTGAACAGTGTTGATCCAGATCAAATGGCATGGATCTAGATCTACACTGGTCTGCCATGAAATATCAGCTATATCCTATAGAGTCAAGGGGTAACTGAATCACAAGCAGTGAAGCAGTCATACTGGACTACATCCTGACCAGTCAGCCAATCAGATCCTTGAGATTTGAGACTGATCTCAAAACTTAGTTTTATGATCTTGGGCCCTGGATCTACCTACACAATATAATGTTTCTATGAAGTGAAAGTCTGGCTAGATGTGTTAGAAGCAGCTGGTTGCAAGTTAATCACATCTACCATTGCCTTGACTGGAAATAAGTTATTCCATCCAACTTGGGTTCAGATTGCATTGTCAAATAAGAAACCTTTAGAAGATTGGAATTGAAATGAGATTCTCAAGATAATGAAAACAGTTAAAGGACGACATTTTGTGTTTTTTGTTGTTGTTTTTTTTTCATTAATTAAGTTTATCAGATGTCAAACACTTCTGTTGAAAGGGTCTATGATAACAGACATTTAAACAATTTTCATATAACAATCAGAATCTCTAACTATTCCATTTGATCTTCCACATCTGTGATAAGTTGACTGTTGATACGAAATTGTAAATTTAATTGCCATTTGGATTTTTTATTACGAACAAATGACATCAAATTTCATCAGGTGTAAAATTCTCCCATGTGATAACTTCATAAAGAAAATATGAAATCAATTTGCAATCCCAAAATATTTATAAGCTTTGAAGTGAAAACATGTGTCTTCAGAAAATGAACAAAAATTCATTAAAAACAATGTTGATCAGATGACATCAATTTGTTATTGAGGTTGTTTACCCTTTTCATACATTTTTTTTATTTCTCCCATGAATGTTTTGGATGTACTTAAGTAATTGTCTGTAGGCTAAACAAATGGCATTTATCAATTAGAATGTGTCCCCATGACATTTAGAGTGTGTCTCATGACATTTAGATAGTGTCCCCCTGACTCGTAACAGTTCTTTTTTTTTTCAAAATAACTAGTTACCACATTATCGTTATTTTGAACTTTGAACTTATACACTATCAGTGCACATCAGTGCCATCTGATTAGTGTTTGCCCTCGGTTATTTGGGTTACTTATAAACTAGAAGCAAATAGTGTAGATCCAGATAAGATGGCACAGATCTGTCAGATGATCTTAATCTGCACAGTTCCCCATGTGATAAAACCCATATATATGGAGCAAAGGGATAGGGTATGCAGCAAAAACTTGCCCATTGCATTTGCTTTGGAATTGTAAATCCACCATACCTGTCCCTTGTCCTTGATCTTAACTGTTTTTTATGCCCCCACAAAGTGGGAGGCATATAGAGTTGCACTCGTCGTCTGTTTGTCCGTACATCCCCAAATCTTGTGACATCAACACCTCCTAAACTATCAGGCAGATTTCTTTCAAACTTGCATAGATGATCAAGCGGGATATGTAGATGATCGTAAAGAAAAGATTTTTTCCTGCGACCTTTTTTACCAGAGTAATGGCCCTTTGTTATTACAAATTTTGTTGCAGCAGCAGGGGCATCATTGTCCGAGAACACATTCTAGTTTCTCCATAAGATACCCGGTATGGTATTTACCCCAGGTGTGAATAGTCTATATTCAGATCAGTCTGCATATCAGTCAAGTCTAATAATGATCTACACAGTTTGCTTTTAGGTTTATTAGGTTATTTCCGACCAAAAAGCCAATGGTGTAGATCCAGATCAGGTTGCCCATGTAATAACAAATGCATATTCATGGAGGAAAGGTTTAATTATACCCCCGTATACGAAGTAGTATATAGGAGTCATCATCCGGTCGGTTGGTTGGTTGGTTGGTTGGTTGGTTGGGCGGTCTGTCTGTGGCACTTACAGCGTCAACAGTTTTCAAGATATCGACTTGAAACTTTAACCATATGTTCGTGAGGACATTTGCGCGAACTTTTTTTTTTCTCATGTGGATCAGTCCATTATTTTTCGGAGGGGAGCACGATTTAACAAAATCTTGTGACGCGAACTACTTCTACAGTTTTTAAGATATTGACTTGAAACTTGATACACATGTTCGGCATGAAGTGTAGATGTGCGTGACATATTTTTCGTGTGGATCAGTCCATTATTTTTTGCAGGGGACATGATTTAACAAAATCGTGTTATGCAAACTTCTACAGTTTTCAAAATATCGACTGAAATCATATGTTCTGCATGAAGTGCGCATGTTAGTGACATATTTCTTATGGATCAGTCCATTTTTAGTTTGAGGGGAGCATTATTTAACAAAATCTTATGACACAAACTACTTCTCCAGTTTTCAAACTTTTAACATACGTTCGTGATTAGATTTGCATGACATATTTTTTTTCATTTGGATCAGTCCATTATTTTTTAGAAGGGGAGCATGATTCAACAAAACCTTCTGACGTCAACTACTTTTACAGTTTTGTTTACATCCGGTGAAAACCCAAGTTGCTATTTTTAAACACAACTTTTGCAGCAAATTTTCAGGATTTCAATTATTTTTCAACTTTCACCCATGAAAGATGCAAACATCATTTCTGTATACTCTGACAAAGCAGTATTACGGGGGTATTAATCACCTTCAGTGATAGCTCTAGTTTTCATTGTCATCATTTCTTATGTTTTGCGTATTTTCAATATTTTACACTGGACGCACAATAATGGGTATAACAAACTCGCACCAAAGATAATTTTGTTGTTGTTTGTTTTCAGAACAGCAAGAAAAGATCTCATTTTGTATGCAGCTGAGTTTGACCTGTGATGCTTCCTATGTGCAATGTCCTTCCCATCTGGAGTTAATGAACACTACACGCTCTGTGTCCGTGAAGGTTGATCCTAGGGGCCTGTCTGAAGGGGCACACTATACAGAGGTATGCATACACATAGGTCTAATTCCGGTTTGAAACTTACATTAAAATTATTACCGTCTTCGTTTGAATATAAGCCGCACTTTTTTTCCAGGATTCGGCGAAAAAAAGTTGGGGGTGCGGATTATACATAGGTTTAGGTTCCCAAGACATTTTTCCAGGCCTTCAAAACACCGATTTTTTTACCGCGGCGAATGTGTCAAGCGCACCGGTATACGGACGCTGAACGAGATATTTGTCACGTCTACACGTTTTTCGAAAATATTATATATTATTTGATAGGTAAAAGAATGTACTAAATAATAAAATATTAGTGAAATCTTTTATTCTTCTTTTAATTTTGAGTAACGGTAATTACAACAAAAATAATCGTCAGTTTGCAACTTGTCATGATCTCCAATCCGAGGACGTTTCTATGCAACGAGGTAATCATGTGCGAACAAAATCATTATGATTGCCACAGGCCAACAACTGCTTAGAAATGCTGTCACAAACTCTACTGCAAATACAATTACCGGTATGTAAATAATCAGCAACATTTACGAACAAAGTAAAATAATTATTATTTACCGAACGCTAACATATTCCATCATTAAAAATACATCCTAATCTTTAATTTATCGCTTTTATCACATTTCAGTAATTATTGCATCACACAAGCTAAAAATGACACGCGCACACTACCAGGTAGATCAAACGTTTTTATATCAAAGCCGAAATAAACACGGATGGTTGTTTCCAGCCGACAACGTCTTTTGAAGTTGCGTTTGATGTTCGGCGGTATCGATTTTTTGCCTCCATACGAAATACACAGCATGGTCATGTTTTTTAAGGGATACATGCAGTTTTTATAAGTTAACGACTCTTTCTCAAATTATGCGGATTATAAATGGAATTATTAAAGATAAATGGAAATAAAATGTGGATTTCGTAGGAACCGACATCACCATCAAGGTAATTATTTTAATTTATTTAAATCATGCAAACTGGCTTTTACCAGTGTTTTACAATCATTTTATGGAAAAAGTGCAGTCCACGAGTTGATTGCGTTTTATTTAATTACGCGTTATATCGGATTGAGTACTTCAAGAAAAACGTGTATCGGTAAAATCACAGTGACCGTAATGTGTGAAAAACTCTGAAAGCCAGATGACATGTTTAAGATTCCCTTGGTAAATTCAGTGTCACCCTTAATTGGCAGCTTGGTCTCACCTGCTAAAGAGGGTATGTCACTTGACTAAGGTGTGAAAACTGAAGCATGATGCCATGTTTGAGATTCTTTTGGAATGTTTGACAAGATATTGAGATGACACGGTCGACTCGAATTTTATTTGATCATATGTCATTCCCGCCAATTTTCTGGAATATTACTTTTCATTTAAAATGTCAATACCTTCAAATTGTCAAACATAATAATTGTCATGGGTCAAACGCGTATATACTGCACTGAAAAAGTATAGCTGGCTATTGTTGCCTACGCTGAGACACACGGGAATCGGCGATTCAAAATGGCGACCAGTCTGAAAAAGAGGCCGCGGCTTATACAAAGAGTTAGGCTTTTTTCACCCATTTCCACCGGGGTTTTGGGGGGTGCGGCTTATATATCAGTGCGGCTTATACCGTATAGCGGGTAATTTCTGCGGGTGCCAAATTTCTGCGTTTCTGCGGTCTTTGGATGAAATCGCAGAAATATATCCAGCAGAAAAAATAACCAGCAGAAATTTAATTCGCAAAATATTATCTCATTTTTAAGTGAAAATCACCGGGGTTGCTATGTCCGAGATAATTCATTTCACAATACAGACACAGGTAAAATAATTACGATCAATTACCGCACATTGTTATCATATAGGCACACTATAAACGCGACTATTCAATTGAATAGTTGTTTGAGAGTTGTTATTCATCGATGAATAATATCTTTGTATTTTTTGATAAAATAAATTGAGTAACAGGTATTACCCATGAATAAAATATCTGTGAAAAACAAATAGTATGTGTATATCATAGTCGTGTTATTCTTACGACACCTTACCCAATATGAACCGCAGAAATTTATCCTTCATGGGAACCGAAAACGCAGAAATAAAAAACGCAGAAATTTTTGCATCCATTTTTGAGGGCAAAATGCAGAAATTTATGACCGCAGAAATAACCCGCTATACGGTATTTAGACGATGACGGTAACCTGCTCTTTTTTCATATAATGGCCTAACTTTTCTTTTAAATCAAGTACATTCTTATTCATAGAAGTGTTTTGCCAAATACACAGCCTGGTCTTTTTTGTGCTGGTTTTAAACTTCCCTTTTACAATAAGGACTTTCCAATTATTTATACAGCTGTTATTATAGTTCTTTTTAAATAGAAGAACTTCACATGTATACTCAGCAAAAAAAACCTGATAGTTTATAACTTTGCATAACTATAAGATAGATCTGTAAAATCAATACTTTTGCTTGCCTATAAATACTAATGGCTAAAACACTTGTTTCTTTTGTACAAGAAATATCAAAGTGCCTGATAAGTAAAAATCATGTGCAGTTTTCACATCCAACCACAATTACATAGCTTGCTATCTCATTTGAAAATTAGGTAAAATAAGCAGTGTCAGGGTTTTTTCCTGCACAGAAGGTTGGTCAATCACTTGTCTTGCCATATGCTTTATCACAAATACTTCCCAGTTTTTATGTAAGAATAGAAAAATATTATATACTTGTAGCCATTTTGCATCAGGTCACAGACACTTAAAACAACACAATTTTTTTTATCTTGTAATGAGCTTGTATTGATTCAATCCTTAACCCTTTCCTCCATATATACGTCTTTACACGTGTGCGACCAGTGTACATCCATGCCGTCTGATCAGGATCTGCACTGGTCACATTTTGGTCAGAAATAACCTAATGAATAAAAGAGTGAACAGTGCAGATCCTGATCAGATTGCACGGATGTGCCGGCTGATCTGGATCTTTACTGTTTGCCCACGCAATAAAGGTGTGTCTTTGAAGGAAACGGTTAAGTAAAGATATGAAAGAAACATAGTTCTTGTCAGATGTGCTTTATGAAGCTTGCATAAGTTGTTATGATTTCAGGTTTGTGCCTATGATGTTACCTGTGTAGAAAAGGGACCAGTATTGAGGATACCCATCACAGTTATAATTCCTTCCAGGTATGGTTGATTGGGTAACAGGCTGGCAGAAGGCACTCTATTATGCCATTACATTTACTGGTTTTATGTTTTAGCATTTTACTCCATGGAAATAGCCTATATCCCGTTTGCGACTAGTGTAAATCCAGATCAGCTTGGACATATATTGCGGTCTTACCAAGATCTGCACTGATTGCTTTAAGATTCTTTAGGTTATTTCTGACACAGAAGCAACAACACTGTAGTATAGATCCTGATTTGACCATGTGGATGTGAAGGCTGATCTGGATCAACACTGGAATTCCATGAGATACAAGCCGAGTCCCATGGAGTAAAGGGTTTATGTCTAGTATTTCTTTCTTGATGTATTTAATTGAACATTAATTTTTGGAAACAGTAATCACAAACACTTAATGGACAGTTCAGATACTATCATAATTTTTTAGATGTTTAAAGACAAAATTCTACCTATTTATCCTTGAAAACCACTTTGCATCCCAAAATGCATTCAGTACAGTTTATATATATAATATGTCTTCAGTGATATTTTTAGCATTTTCAGGTGTGATGCTATTTTTAGAAAGAGCAAAAGTTCATATTTCATTTTCTGTTTAACCCAGTGTTTGTAAATGCTGTTTTTAAGTAATTACATTAAGTTTTTAAGAGTGTTCAAAAATGCTCTTATGTTATTTATATCTTAACATTGTTAGTGTTTGAAAAAATGCTTAAATATTGTTACTTTGTAAGGAGTGTTTGAAAACTGCTGTTGTATTGTTACAGGGTGTCAGAGAGTGTGAACTATGACATAGATAACTACAAGGTCCATTACAAAGATATGAGCTTCCGACCAGGACAGATCAGGAGGCATTTTATACATGTCCCTGAAGGAGCAACTGTTGCAGGTACCCCTTGTTACGTTGATAAACAACATTTTTGTTTAAAGGTTATACATACGGTTGCTTTGTCTAACATTCTGTCATAAAACTGATCATTGGCTCTAATTTTGCCTTTCCTAAATATTTCTTATTCTTCAAACTTTCAAAATTTAATTATATTGCTTTTGACGACAGCAGTGATGAAGACAAAAACTTTAGGTCAAGTTTACATTTGAAAGAGTTATACCCCATCTTACATAGTGCTTAGTTCAATAATGCTTTAGATACCCTAAGTCTTTGGTAAAATCCCCCTGGCTGCCAGATTGGAATTTTATGTATAAACAAAAATATCATACATTTAACTTTTTAAAGAAATCTCGAAAAAGGTTGAGTGTGATTGCCCCCTTTTTTGCCAGTGATCATTATACCCATCTTTGAAGAAGCTTTGCATATTGGTCAGTCATCCATCTATAACTAGACCTTCTTCAACTATTAACAAGACAAATGTTTGGCATATACGAGGGTCATTCATAAAGTTTCCGGACTGTTGCTATAATTCATAGTTGTAAAGATATTATAATAAGAAAACGCACACATGATGATTAATACATATGTATTTTAAATACAAAGTTTCAAATAAATACAGTCACATTTCACTTCTTTACAATAATTTACATAGAACAAGGTAGAGCGCCACGGAGCAGATAACAACGTCAATTTAACGCTACTAACGTCAACTGAGTTAATGTTTTTCAAAATACTCGCCGTGTAGCGCTACGCATTTCCTGTGTCTGTTTATCCATTTAGTGAACACATTGCCGTACCAGGTAGACTCAAATCGTGACACTACTGTGCGCACGGTCATATGAAGTTCATGTAATGAATCAAAACTTAGCCCTCGCAGCTCGCCTTTAAGTCGCGGGAATACAGCAAAGTCCATTGGGGCTAGGTCAGGACTGTACAGAGGATGTTCTAATCACTTGTGCCAATCAAAAACAATAGTGCGAGTCACTTTTGCTGTTTTGTCACTTTTCAAAAACTTTAATGTGTCCGTAGGCGTCATTCCCATTTTTACGCAATGTTTAATAATTGCTCGTTGCTCCATGGAGTTTGATGTTGCAGCACTATTCAACCTGTCGGCGTTCATCATGAAGTTTGAACTGGTTGTTTATCATAGAACCGTTAAACTTTGCATAATTGACGTCAGATGGATGACATAATGTCATGCCGATTTTTAGCGCGCTAATAAGCATATTCACAATTTTAATGAAGTCGGTATAACAAGAAACATTTGCTATAATTACGTTGCGTCAAACTGCTCCGTGACGCGTTAGTGTGATAACCATAGCAACAGATAGGATGGAGTAGGGTTGAAATATATAAAAAAATAACAAATACACTAAATTTGTTATACTTTTCTTCACATATTGATCAAGTTTCTACGCAATATAAACAATAATAAGATTTTTACAGCCAGAGTCCGGAAACTTTATGAATGACCCTCGTACATGTATTATATTTAAGGGATATAAGCAATACTCAGTTTACTGTTGCCTATTTTCAGTACTAAGCGTGAGATCTCAGGATCGGGAGAAGAGCTGTAGAATGTTGCTACATGCCATACAGCTAGTTCCACAGTACCAGTACAAGAAATACGAGTTCGAAAAATTTGTCAACCTATCTGATCAAGGGGAGACAACTCAAGCTTTTCCAGTCATGGTGAGTAACTCTCGATATATACAGAATTATGTCACCTGCATAATTAGTATGAGCTTAAGTTACACATAAATCAATGGGTGGTAACTCATGCTCGTCCAGTTATGTTACCAAGTTTTATCATATATTTTATGTCTGCCACATTTGGGTTTGAACTACTGTTACTGAGTGTTTGCAAGACTCTGCTTAGCCGGCATCCAAAAACAGTTTCCTCAGGGCTGGATTTTTCTATCCTTGCCGGGGATTTTTTAAAAGGCTTTTCTTGCATGTCATATAATTTTATATACTTTTTCCAGAATTGTTTATAGCACAGTGATTTGGGATAAATTTATTTCTGTGATATTAGATAATGCAGATATGTGAAAGCTTGTACTATCTTAACCAGGATAGTGTAAGATGACTTATTTGTCACTTGTTAATACACTGATAGTACCAATCTGGTATGAAAGAATACTGGACCTGACATGAGATACATACATGGAGTTGGACATTCCAACAAATAAGAGTCACTTACACATGGATTAAAGGGAGGCTACTCAAGCTTCATTATTCATTATGAGTAACTTGTATCAGATTGTAAAACCTTGTTTCATACAGTTTAGTGACATCTTAACTATTGTCAGTCATGATGTGTATCATTTTTATAGCATTTTCAAAAGAGGAAGCTGGAGAACAATTTAATTTTTGAATTGATTTAGTTGTTGCATATGATGCACATGTGCAAAAATTATTATGTCATTGAGTATCTTAAAACATTTAGAACATGTGTTTCCATAAAATAGGGATTTATGGATCATGTCTGAGTATAATTCAAAGTAAATTTTGAAGAAAACATGCATCTAAGTGCAAGTTGCCCAAAGCACAGCTGCTATTACCATGTTGTATAATGTGGCATGTATCTTCTTTGTGTTGCCCTTTTGAAGAAATACATAGAGATCACTTTGTTAGTCGCCCTGCCAATCCTTCGTCCATTATGAAAACTTAACAGTGGCTATAAGCCTATAACTTTGCCATTTCTTAATATTTGTTCATCAAACTTTTATTATACATGTATTGCTTATGACAATAGGTAATGGTGATGTCAAATTCTTTCGGTCAACGTCACATTTGATGATGACATTTTTTTTTCTACTTGGATTTTGACATGAACACTTACATTGGCTATAACTTTGCCATTTCTTAATATTTCTTCATCAAACTTTCAAATTATGTTGCTTATGAAAGCATGGTGATGATGATGTTGAATTCTTTAGGTCAAGATAACATTTGATGGAGTTATGCCCCTTTTGTACTTACCATTTCTGACAAAGTACCCAAGGGTGACACCCAAGGTTCAACTGAACACCCATCTAATTTGTCTGTCTGCATAAGAATCATTAAAATCATGAACATTGCATTTACAGGAAGGAAGAACTCTGGAGTTGTGTGTTGCCAAATGGTGGGCCAATATAGGAGATGTTATCTTGGATTATACTGTCACATTCCACGGTGTCAAAGCAAGCTCCAACAATATTGTTGTTGTAAGTTTTTTTTTTTCTTCATTTTAGTTGGCCTAATAATTCATTGACTGATGATTCAAAAACAAGCCAAAAGAACATTGTTATTCAAAAAACTATTTGTGTAAAACAATTAAAACGAAGATACAGTAAAAACCCTTGCTCATGTTTCATGGTGTTAAGCCGAAATATGGAAATTATGATATAACTACCCTAATACAGTCTCAAATTGGCTATTTCCAGGCGGGGATCTTTCCCGATCCGGAAAGTTGGGGATTCCCCTTTTCACTTTCCTGATCGGGAAATATTGATTGAAAAATTTCCCGATCGGGAAAGTAAATTGACATTTTTATATACCTTGGGGTTTAAGCTTCAGGCATCACAAAATACGTTGGAGCTACATATTAATTGCATGTATCCGTTCTTAAAACAATTATCTAAAATTCTACCGAGGCCGAATATTTAAAACATAACCGTTTTTGAGATATTCAAGCTCAGAGTTAAATGATATTCAAGAAAACCAACCATTTTCAGCATTTTCCCGTTTTGAACAAATACTGGTAACCCGAACCCGAACTGGTAACTATAATGGCATTTTCTTTATGCATACCATATATAGTTGAGGATGTATCTACATCTTACTGTAAACTTGTGTAAATATCGAGTTGCGCTCAACCTGTGGCTAGGCGGCGTGGAAAGTAATATGCATTTCCATTACTGTCCATGAACATGCTCAATCAAACCGAGCCTGCAATATATTTTATATTCGTCATGTTTGGGGGCTGTTAAATTGCCCTTTTCATCTTATTCTATAACAGGCTGACATGTTACAACTTTCCTGATTTGGAAAACTTTTTCGGTGATACAAAGTTAACATGGCAGGAAATTTTATCAAGACGTTTGACCCTGAATTTAGATTCTATGCTAATTTCATGCTCATATATTATCAAATGCACTTGTCAGGTTTTAAGTGGATAAAGCATTGATAGCAACAAGTCATGGTATCGAAAAATGCATATCGTGCAATGGTATTTCGAAATCAAAATAATAAAAAATACTTTATTTAATCTAATAAATATTTGAAATGTATTTCACTTTCATGAGCGATGTTCAGATTGGAAAGTGCGTTTCCCAAAATTCCAAATTTTCCTATATGAACAGAGCATACATAACGGTAATGCCTTTTTTCTTGTTTATCTTTAAATATGATTTTTGTTCGTTAGCATTTTAATGGTAGGTGAGTTATTGGTGATGAACTTATTTCTCTTTTTTATCATTCCTGATAGTGAAAGTTGATGCATTACTTTAAAACGAACAGTTATGATATATTTAAACTAGAAATGTGTCCATAGGACACCGATGCCCCCGCTATGCATCGTTTTCAGATACTAAAGTGCAATGATGGGAATAATAGCATTTTGAAGACAGTGATGTTCGAGTAATTATAAGAATATGCATAAACTTGATGATCAAGTAAATTATTTGTATTTGTGGCACTGTTGTCTTCTCATTACGGAAATGTCTGTGAAGAAGTTGGTGGTAATGCAATGCAATGTCATAGTGAACATTTGTGCCAAGTTATTTTGAAATCCCTTCCTTCATAAAGAAGTTATAGCCCAAACAAGTAAATTCAAGTTTTAGTAACTGTGACCTTGACCTTGGACTTACAGGCATGGGTAATGTACGCAACACACCGCCTTGTCATGGTGAACATTTGTGCCAAGTTATTTTGAAAACCCTCCATTCAAAACAGTTATAGCCCGGACAAGGAAATTCTATTTTTAGTAACAGTGACCTTGACCTTGGACCTACAGGCATGGACATGGTACACGACTCACCACCTTGTCATGGTGAACATTTCTGCCAAGTTATTTTGAAATTATTTCTATTCCTAACCTAGTTACAACCCTGACAAGAAAATTCTATTTTAGTAACAGTGACCTTAACCTTGGACCTACAGGCATGGGCATGGTACGGGACACACCATCTTGTCTTGATGAACATTTGTGTCAAGTTATTTTGAAATCAATCTATTCCTAACAAAGTTACAGCCCGGACAAGAGAATTCTATTTTTAGTAACACTGACCTTGACCTACAGGCATGGGCATGGTACGCGATACACCGCCCTGTCATGGTGAACATTTGTGTCAAGTTATTTTGAAATCCCTCCATTTATAATGAAGTTACAGCTTGGACAAGAAAATTCTATTTTTAGTAACAGTGACCTTGACCTTGGACCTTCAGGCTTGGGTATTGTGCGGACACACTGCCTTGTCATAGTGAACATTTGTGCAAAGTTATTTTGAAATCCCTCCATTCATAACAAAGTTACAGCCCGGACACGAGAATTCTATATTTAGTAACAGTGACCTTGACCTTTGACCGACAGGCATGGGCATGGTACGCGACACATCGCCCTGACATGGTGAACATTTGTGCCAAGTTATTTTGAAATCCCTCCATTTATAACAAAGTAACAGCCCAGACAAGAAAATTCTATTTTTAGTAACAGTGACCTTGACCTTTGACCTAAAGGCTTGGGCATGTACGTGACATATTGTCTTGATATGGTGAACAATTATACCAAGTTATTCAAAAATCCAATAAGAAATAACAAAGTTACAGAACGGACAAGATTTTGCAAGAAAATTCTATTTTTAGTAATAGTGTCCTTGACCTTGGACCTACAGGCATGGGTATTGTCACGACACACCGCCTTGTTATGGTGAACATTTTTGCCAAGTTATTTTGAAATCCCTCCATTCCAAACAAAGTTAAGGGCAAAGTGTATATTTTTCTTAACATAAAATGTAAGTGAAAAATAATAGAACAATAGCAAAACATGTTTCTCCTAGTGACTACAAAAGGAAAATTTGTCATTCATGTTTGGATTGTTTGTTGTCATTGTTCTAGTGAAGTTGATTGACCTAATTTCTAAGACATTGTTAACCTTGATATAGACAACCTTCCTGTGACTGTAGTTTAATACTATAGTGGTTAATTTGGAAGTTTGGACTCCCGGCAATAAGGCTACACTCAGTGTAAGAAATTGTTTCATATTTCTATTTTTTATAATTCCTGCTTGACCTGTAACATTTATATGCCCTATAAATAATATCTGAAGTAATAAGAATATTTATAATTATCAAATAACATGAAATTTTATGAAAATAGGAAACCACACTCCCCCCAACTTTAACTATAATTGTGACAAATGATACCACCTTAAGGTATCGCAAACATTGCAAATGGTGAAAACAGGCTAAAATTTCAAAAAATGAATTTGGGGGAAATACTTATTGCCACCTAGATTTTAGTAAATAAATGTATTTAGCTATGGATGTAGTAAATGTTTGCAAGCTCAGTTTAGTCTAATTCATGTTCTAATTACCAAGCACTTACTAAAACAAAAGAAAAACCATTTACATGAGAACTCTGAAATTCATGAACAATATACCAAAGCAACTCATACCTGAAATAAGTATATGCTGGTCTACAATGTTTAGTGCCAATTTGTCAAAATAATGTTAGCGTTTTCAAGAAATTCAAGGAAATCTTACTTCCTGGTTCAAAGTGAAAGTAGAATTTTTTTAATTTAAGCTAGTTTTCGCCATTTGCAATGTTTGCGACCTCTTAACTAAGATTTACAATGTTGTGTTTTACTGAATTGTAATAGCTTGAAATAACAGGTTATCTGGCTCACCTCTGATCCGAGTCAGCCGACTAAGCTGTTTGTTAGGCTCACTTCAATACATGGGATTTTGTTTCTTGGTTTAAAAAAGTGAATTTTGTGTTGTTGTTTTGAACAAATAAATGCGAATAGATTGTTCTGTAATGGGCCCGAACCATTGGGTTCAGCCAAGCCGGATATTGTTTCAGCAAGGTCGGGGTAGACATTGCCAGCGTGACAGCTTATTTATTTTTAGATAAAACTGTCAAAATGAAACTTTACTGCCTATGCTATATACAAAGAATAAGCGCTTAGTTACATACGAATAACACAACGGGCTACGGTTGGGCTCAAACCACTGTTTCCAACAACTTTGCAGGCCAGAAATCAGCTCCACTAGGTCGAAGTGGATCCCCAGCACTATTTTATCAGATCAACTTACTGTATTATCACTTGGTCCCACAATTAGTAGATTTTTTCGACATTTTAGCAGTATAAAGCATGTTACTGCTGGCATTCAAGAAATGAAATGAAACTTTACCGATTTGAAAATCGCTTTCCGGATGAGGAAAGTTGTTAGATGTCAGTTTATAATAGAAAATGCCATTATAGTTACCAGTCCGGGAAAGTATATGTCCAAAACGGGAAAGTGCTGAAAATGGTTGGTTTTCTTGAATATCATTCAACTTTGAGCATAAATATCGCAAAAACGATTATGTTTTAAATATTTGGCCTCGGTAGAATTTTAGATAATTGTTTTAAGAACAAATACATGCAATTAATATGAAGTTCAAACTTATTCTGTGATGCCCGAAGCTCAAATCCCAAGGTATATAAAAAATGTCAGTTTTCTTTCCCGATTGGGAAATTTTTCAATCAATATTTCCAGATCAGGAAAGTGAAAAGGGTAATCCCCAACTTTCCCGATCGGGAAAGATCCCCGACTGATTTCTGGAAATCTTGAAAACAACCCTGTTTGTTATTATGAAAGTTTCTTTTCATGTAGTTAAGTGGGTTATTTTTTTTATGTGTGACAATTAAAATCAGCTTCTGGGAAAAATATTATTACAACTGAATACACCTGTTATCACTTGGGCAAATAGTGTAGATCCAGATCAGCTGGCACATCCTATTTGATCCTCTTATCAGGATCTACACTGTTAGAATAACTTAATGACCAAACAGCGAACAGTGTAGATCCTAATCAGACAGCATGGATGTGGATCTGCAGTGGTAGCACATGTGATAAAATCCATGTTATTATAGAGACAAAAACTATGAATGGGGAATATACATGCTGAATATTGACAAGATAAAATGATTGACATTTCGTTTGCATTAAATGTGGAATACATGTAAATATCATTTTGACATCTAACACAAACAAGGACAATCATACAAACCTTTGTTTTCAGATGTTTTGACACGCATTCATCAAAATATGTATAATTTAATGCATATGTGTACTATGCACAATTTTTCAATCATGTCAGTGTATATGGAATAAAACAGTTGATGTGTAGAAAAGTTATTTCTCTTTTTAAACATGTGAAAGATCTTTTATTTTGCTCTGTCATATTTAAGTCTCATTCTATCTTTATGATTTAATTGTTAATCATATGTTTCTATTATATGATGGTATTTGTTACAGCATGGGGGTGATGGTGTGAGCAGGTTTGATATCAGATCTCACTTAAAGTCTGAAGAGGTGAACCCCTCTGTGTCGTTCAAAACCCTCACACAGCCCCTGAGACCCTCGGAGAACAAGATCAGATGCCTTATGGGACCACGGGACCAGCTTCCAGAAGGAAGACAGATATATGCTCTTGAACTGACATATAACTTTCATGTAGTAAGTATACACTTTACTGTTGGAATATTACATTTTGCAACTTTTAATTATGCCCCCCTTCGAAGAAGCGGGGGTATATTGCTTTGCACATGTCGGTCGGTCGGTCGGTCGGTATGTCGGTCGGTATGTCGGTCCGTAGACCACATCTTGTCCGATCAATAACTAGACAACGCTTTGTGATACAGTCCTTATATTTGGTGTGGAGGTTGGTCATGACCAGTAGAAGACCCCTATTGATTTTGGGGTCAGTAGGTCAAAGGTCAAGGTCACAGTGGCCTTGACCACAAAAACCTTGTCCGATCAATAACTAGACAACGCTTTGTGATACAGTCCTCATATTTGGTGTGGAGGTTGGTCATGACCAGTAGAAGACCCCTATTGATTTTGGGGTTAGTAGGTCAAAGGTCAAGGTCACAGTGGCCTTGACCACAAAAACCTTGTCCGATCAATAACTAGACAACGCTTTGTGATACAGTCCTCATATTTGGTGTGGAGGTTGGTCATGACCAGTAGAAGACCCCTATTGATTTTGGGGTCAGTAGGTCAAAGGTCAAGGTCACAGTGGCCTTGACCACAAAAACCTTGTCCGATCAATAACTAGACAACGCTTTGTGATACAGTCCTCATATTTGGTGTGGAGGTTGGTCATGACCAGTAGAAGACCCCTATTGATTTTGGGGTCAGTAGGTCAAAGGTCAAGGTCACAGTGGCCTTGACCACAAAAACCTTGTCCGATCAATAACTAGACAACGCTTTGTGATACAGTCCTCATATTTGGTGTGGAGGTTGGTCATGACCAGTAGAAGACCCCTATTGATTTTGGGGTCAGTAGGTCAAAGGTCAAGGTCACAGTGGCCTTGACCACAAAAACCTTGTCCGATCAATAACTAGACAACGCTTTGTGATACAGTCCTCATATTTGGTGTGGAGGTTGGTCATGACCAGTAGAAGACCCCTATTGATTTTGGGGTCAGTAGGTCAAAGGTCAAGGTCACAGTGGCCTTGACCACAAAAACCTTGTCCGATCAATAACTAGACAACGCTTTGTGATACAGTCCTCATATTTGGTGTGGAGGTTGGTCATGACCAGTAGAAGACCCCTATTGATTTTGGGGTCAGTAGGTCAAAGGTCAAGGTCACAGTGGCCTTGACCACAAAAACCTTGTCCGATCAATAACTAGACAACGCTTTGTGATACAGTCCTCATATTTGGTGTGGAGGTTGGTCATGACCAGTAGAAGACCCCTATTGATTTTGGGGTCAGTAGGTCAAAGGTCAAGGTCACAGTGGCCTTGACCACAAAAACCTTGTCCGATCAATAACTAGACAACGCTTTGTGATACAGTCCTCATATTTGGTGTGGAGGTTGGTCATGACCAGTAGAAGACCCCTATTGATTTTGGGGTCAGTAGGTCAAAGGTCAAGGTCACAGTGGCCTTGACCACAAAAACCTTGTCCGATCAATAACTAGACAACGCTTTGTGATACAGTCCTCATATTTGGTGTGGAGGTTGGTCATGACCAGTAGAAGACCCCTATTGATTTTGGGGTCAGTAGGTCAAAGGTCAAGGTCACAGTGGCCTTGACCACAAAAACCTTGTCCGATCAATAACTAGACAACGCTTTGTGATACAGTCCTCATATTTGGTGTGGAGGTTGGTCATGACCAGTAGAAGACCCCTATTGATTTTGGGGTCAGTAGGTCAAAGGTCAAGGTCACAGTGGCCTTGACCACAAAAACCTTGTCCGATCAATAACTAGACAACGCTTTGTGATACAGTCCTCATATTTGGTGTGGAGGTTGGTCATGACCAGTAGAAGACCCCTATTGATTTTGGGGTCAGTAGGTCAAAGGTCAAGGTCACAGTGGCCTTGACCACAAAAACCTTGTCCGATCAATAACTAGACAACGCTTTGTGATACAGTCCTCATATTTGGTGTGGAGGTTGGTCATGACCAGTAGAAGACCCCTATTGATTTTGGGGTCAGTAGGTCAAAGGTCAAGGTCACAGTGGCCTTGACCACAAAAACCTTGTCCGATCAATAACTAGACAACGCTTTGTGATACAGTCCTCATATTTGGTGTGGAGGTTGGTCATGACCAATAGAAGAACCCTATTGATTTTAGGATCAGTAGGTCAAAGGTCAAGGTCACAGTGGCCTTTGCATACAAAAACGTTGTCCGATCAATAACTAGACAACGCTTTGTGATACAGACCTCATATTAAACGATTGTTGGATGTGTCTCTTCAAAAGTTATATAAATGGTTCCGGTCCGCTGCCTAATTAGGTCATGACAGCTAAAAATAGATTTTTGACTTTGTCAATCTTTGAACGACATCTCCTCCTATATTACTGGGTAAATTTTGATGAAACTTCACACAAATGATCATTTGATGAGTCTCTTCAAAAGTTATATAAATGGTTCCGGTCCGCTGCCTAATTAGGTCGCGTCAGCTAAAAATAGATTTTTGACTTTGTCAGTCTTTAAACAACATCTCCACCCAAACCGCTAACCCAATTTCAACCAAACTTGACACAATTGATCATTGGATGAGTCTCTTCAAAAGTTATATAAATGGTTCCGGTCCGCTGCCTAATTAGGTCACAACAGCTAAAAATAGATTTTTGACTTTGTTGATATATAGGAGTTCCACCGTAAATTGCTTTCATGACTGGTACCCTTCATTGCTAAAGCTTACAAAAGTCTCTAAATTTCCAAAAATTTAAATTCAATGCTAATAGATATCACTTGCACGTCAGGGGGGGCATTTGTGTTTGACAAACACCTCTTGTTTATATATATTTCACACTAGGGTAATGGGTCCTATTCAAACTGCAGAAAAATTAATCATCCAACATTGTATTTTACTGATACAGTTGAACCTTCCTAAGGAACCACCTGCATTCAGCAACCATCTGTTTTTAAACAACCAGTGTCCTTTATGAATATGTCCTAAATTGACATTTTGTTCTATTTTTACATGTCTTAAACAGCCACCTCCGTTAAGTAGCCACTTTCGGTAGCTGCTAAGTACAGGTTTGACTGTATTATTCATCTGCCAAACTGTAAGATGTCATTGGTGGCTTCTGACCTTAATACATACCTGCAAACTTCAATAATAGGACTGAGCTTATAACTTTTCATTCTGTGTAGATCCAGGTCAGCTGCCACAATCTTGACATCTGATCATTATCTGCACTGTTCATTTTTTGGTAAGAAATAACTTAATAAATCAAAAAAGCAAACAGTGTAGATCATGATCAGATGGCATGGGTGTGCCGGCTAATCTGGATCCACACTGTTGGCACATGCAATAAAACCCTTATGTATGGAGTAAACATTTGAAAAGCTAGAAAATTGTATTTGAAAACCCCTTTTACTAAATGACAACACATGGTAATGGGAGTGTAATGGATGAAAGTTCTCTTGAACATACATGTAGTTTGTAGTTTTTACACATAGTTAATTGCTTACTTATGTATTTATTTCAGTCAAAGTCAGCAGAAGTGACCCCTGATGTGTCGATGCTGAGCGATCTTCTGTACGAGTCAGAGTACGAGAGCCAGCTGTGGATGTTGTTTGACTCGAACAAACAGTTCTTGGGAAGTGGTGATGCTTACCCACACCAGGTTAACAAACATGTAAACTATCAACCTTCAGCATACTCTTCATTAGCTTTTATACTGCAAAGTCATTTATATTCATGGGTGTGAAGTTTTTGGTTTTAGGTGAAACCCTTTTTTCTTGGTTCTTAAACTTATGATTTTACATTTCTTTTAAATCGCAATTTATCTGTACAATCTGGGGTTTTACATTAATAGATCTGTCTCTCTCTCTCTCTCTCTCTCTCTCTCTGTCTCTCTCTCTCTCTCTCTCTCTCTCTCTCTCTCTCTCCGTTTACCGAGAAAACCACAAAAATTTACACCCAACAAATAAAATGATTTTGCAGGATTAACTTGCGTTGCATGGCGTTGCCTGAAACTACATACGAAGATATATTTTGCTATGCCTGTTAAAAAAATGGAATATTGGTGTCGTGGTGCAGGTTTTCCGTTGGTATGTTTCCAACCAATAACTGAAGAACAGATAGTCCAGGTCTCAAGGTTATAAAACTGAGTTTAGAAACCAGTCTCAAATCTCAAGCATCTGATTGGCTGAAATGGTCGCCATTTCAGCCAATCAGATGCTTGAGATTTGAGACTGGTTTCCATGCTCAGGTTTATGACCTTGGGACCTGCTGTCACCAAACATGGTAGGAAGATGAGTAGATGTTAGGTCAAGGTCATGGTTGAAATTGGTTTCTCTTCAATAACTGAGAAACTTTTTGTCCTACTGTTTTTAAACTTGGTTATAGGTTGTTCATGTTCAGTAAATGACCCTTGTTCAGTTTTAGGTCAAAGATCATGTTGACCTGCCTTGGAAAATTGGTTTCCAGTTGATAACAATTTGATCCACAGTCACTTATCTTTGTATGTAGATGACCAATTGTTATTAACCCTTTCCTCCATATATACACATTTTTATGCATGTGCGACTAGTGTAGATCCAAATCAGCTGGCACATCTGTGCCATCTGATCAGGATCTGCACGGTCGCATTTTGGTCAGAAATAACCTAATAAATCAAAAAGCGAACAGTTTAGATCCTGATCAGAAGGCACGGATGTTAAAACACCTGCATTGATTTTGTTGTTCAGAGGTCAAGTGCACAGTTACCTTTAATTATGCTCCCCCCGAAATTCGGGGGAGCATATAGTTGTCGCTTTGTCCGTCCGTCCCGTTCGTCCGTCCGTTCGTTCGTCCGTTCGTTCGTCCGTTCGTTCGTCCGTTCGTTCGTCCGTCCGTCCGTCATAATATTGTCCGGACAATTACACAAAAACTATGAGAGGTATCAAGACTAAACTTCATAGGTAGTTAGATCTCGTTGAGGAGCAGTGCAGTGCACAAGAACTATAACTCTTGCTTTATTCATTTTTGAGTTATTGCCCTTTGAAATTTCTCATACCTACTTTTTGTCCGGGGCATATCTCCCAAAGTCTAAGAGTTATGAAGTTGAAACTTCAAAAGTAGATAGATCTCAATGAGGAGCAGTGCAGTGCACAAGAACCATAACTCTTGCTTTATTCATTTTTGAGTTATTGCCCTTTGAAATTTCTCATACTTACTTTTTGTCCGGGGCATATCTCACAAAGTATAAGAGTTATGAAGTTGAAACTTCATAAGTAGATAGATCTCAATGAGGAGCAGTGCAGTGCACAAGAACCATAACTCTTGCTTTTATTCATTTTTGAGTTATTGCCCTTTGAAATTTCTCATACTTACTTTTCGTCCGGGGCATATTTCACAAAGTATAAGAGTTATGAAGTTGAAACTTCATAAGTAGATAGATCTCAATGAGGAGCAGTGCAGTGCATAAGAACCATAACTCTTGCTTTATTCATTTTTGAGTTATTGCCCTTTCAAATTTCTCATACTTACTTTTTGTCTGGGGCATATCTCACAAAGTATAAGAGTTATGAAGTTGAACCTTCATAACTAGATAGATCTCAGGGAGGAGCAGTGCAGTGCACAAGAACCATAACTCTTGCTTTATTCATTTTTGAGTTATTGCCCTTTGAAATTTTTCATACTTACTTTTTGTCCGGGGCATATCTCACAAAGTATAAGAGTTATGAAGTTGAAACTTCATAAGTAGATAGATCTCAATGATGAGCAGTGCAGTGCATAAGAACCATAACTCTTGCTTTTATTGATTTTTGATTTATTGCCCTTTGAAATTTCTCTTACTTATTTTTTGTCCAGGGCATATCACACAAAGTATAAGAGTTATGAACTTGAAACTTCATAAGTAGAATGAATTCGTTGAGGAGCAGTGCAGCACACAAGAACCATAACTCTTGCTTTATTCATTATAGAGTTAATGCCCTTTGAAATTTACCATACTTACTTTTTGTCCGGGGCATATCTCACAAAGTATAAGAGTTAGGAAGTTGAAACTTCATAAGTAGATAGATCTCAATGAGGCGCAGTGCAGTGCACAAGAACCATAAATCTTGCTTTATTGATTTTTTATTTATTTCCCTTTGAAATTTCTCTTACTTAGTTTTATCTGGTGCATATCTCACAAAGTATAAAAGTTTCTGAACTTGAAACTTCATAAGTAGAATGATCTCAATGCAGAGCAGTGCAATGCACAAGAACCATAACTCTTGCTTTATTCATTTTTGAGTTAGTGCCCTTTGAAATTTCTCATTTTTTTTGTCTTATTTTTGTACAATATTGTAAAATGCTTTCTGTTTGAATCGTAAAGGAAACTTTCAAATACAATATCTTTCTTACAAATTCTTCCTGTTCTAACAAAAAAGTATTTGTGACAAAGCGGCGTTGGGGAGTATAACCCGTCTCTGACGGCTCTTGTTGAAAATTGGCTTCTTATCTTTAAGGATAAGATGATCATGTGTGTGTTGATGTTGTTTTTTTTAACAATTTAACAAAGGTTTCAACAGAAATCCTGGTTATTTGATCAGGTAATGGCTGGTGTGCATCTGGGCGGGTGGCGTCAAACAAAGGGTATCAGGTCAATAATTTCAGTTTGGATAAACCAATCTTGCTGAAACTTTGTAAAGTTAAAAAAGTGTAAAGTGCACTAAAATATGTAAAGATTTGTTGACTGATTTATTTTATAGTCATTCTTAAGATCTTATTTTGGAATGAAACACTAGTTTGAAGAAAAATACATGTGTCATTAATTTTCGCAACCATGCTATTCAAGTATATAAACAACTTTTTTTTTATTTATCCTGGCTAAATTTAGTTTTGAAACACAAATCTCTTGTCCATATCACCAACAACAGTTTGTGGGATGGTTTATTTTCACTAAATTTTCTGTACAAAGCTCCAAACTTACGATACTATAACTATTATAGTAGCATAATAAGGACCACTATCCCTTATCCCGGTCTTTAACCCTGTCGCCATATATGCACATTGTGTAGATCCAGATAGGCCAGCACAATCAGGATTTGCACTGGTCACATTTTGGTCAGATATAACCAAACAAATAAAAAAAGCAAACAGTGTAGATCTGTTTCAGATGGTACAGATATGCCAGCTGATCTGGATCTGAACTGTCAGTTGAGCAATACTCTTTCCACAAAATAAATTGTTTTGCTTCAAAAATTCATCAACAGAAATTATTGCAGATTTTAATCCTTTGCTTCATATAATTATACGCATTTTAGCGCATATGCGGACAGTGTAGATCCAGATCAGCCATGTCATATGATCTGCACTGTTTGCTTTTTGGTCAGAAGTCACCTAATGAATCTAAAAATAAACAGTTCAGATCATAATCAGACTGCCCAGATATGGCAGCTGATCTGGATCTGCACTGTTTGCCCATGCCATAAGGCATATATAGAGGAAAGGATTAAATAACTTTAATTTGAGATTTGACAGTTTCTTTATATCAGTGTGTTCTTATTTCATAAGATTAGTTATGTAGTATTATTCCCGATTTGTAGCAAAAGACCAGAAACTTTACCCCTTATATTGTGGGTATGGTGTGCGTACTAATGTTGCAATTATTCACTTCAAAGGCTGAATTTATTTTATAGTCTGATATTACTTAGCTATTCTACTCTTTGTCTGATATTAGTATTTCATACACCAGGTGGGTTTCAGATGGCCAGTTTTGTCATTGCTCCAGTTTTGTCATTGCTTTTTCATAACAGAATCATTTGTTATACAACTGAAATACAATATGAACTTAAAGCAATCCCATTAAGTCAGGCTTCAAAGTTATAAACCAGTCACAGTACACATGCTTCCCTTCCAAGAATTGTATTTTCTTTGAACAACCATGAATATATTCTACATTTATCCCATTTTCGCATTAATTAGATTTTATGCAAGTTCAGAAAGATATCAAAAAGTGGCTGTTGAGATTTCTGAAAAAAAAGTTCTAGATCAGTCCAGTAAAGTTTAACTTAACAAAGCCTTATTATGCCTTTAATTCATATTTATGGGTTTTATTGCCTGTACAACCAGTGTGGATTCAGATAAGCTGGCACGTCTGTGCCGTCTGCTCAGGATCTACACTGTTCACTTCTTGGTCAGAAATAACCTAATGAATCAAAAGTGAACAGTGCAGATCCTGATCAGACGGCACAGATGTGCCATCAAATCTGGATCTACACTGTTTACCCATGAGTTAACGACCATATCCCATGGAGTCAATGGCAATAGTTTGCTAAGTACACAGAAAGGTGAAGCATAGCTGAACTTATAGCTGGACTTAAATCACTGGGGTATTCTGTTTGCTATTTTAGTACAATGTCAAGCTAGAGAAGGGAGACTACACCGTGTTACTGCAGATACGACATGACAAGAAGCCCATGCTAGAGAAACTCAAATCTGTGATACTTCTGATACACTACAAGCTGAGTACAGCACTCAACTTTGACCTGTACGGTACCTGGCAGGCTGCACTGACTGGAGGCAAGAAGTTGAGCTCTTCCACCATGTTGAAGAAAACAGAAATGTTACCAGTGTTTACTGCTCCCATACCAGATGATAAGTATGATGTCCTTTGAGTATTTGTTCAACAATTGTGCTGAATTAACCCTTTACTACATATATACACATTTAAAGTATGTGTGACCAGTGTAGATCCAGATCAGCCAGCACATTCATGCTGTCTGATCAGGATCTGCACTGGTCACATTTTGGTCAGAAATAACCTAAGGAATAAAAAAGCATACAGTTTAGATCCTGATCAGATGGCACTGATGTGCCAGCTGATCTGCATCTAAACAGTTCGCCTACGCAATAATGCTGTATCAGTGGAGGAGATGTATAACAGTTGTGCTATATTAACACTTTACTACATATATACACGTTTATGTGTGTGACCAGTGTAGATCCAGATCAGCTGGAACATCTGCCAACTGATCTGGATCTGCACTGGTCACATCAATAGTCAGAAATAACCTTATGAATCTTTCAAGCAAACAGTGTCAGTCTAAAAATAGAGAAAAATTAATTCTTCAAAAACTCAAAAAGTAAAAAAGATATGATAATGAAACTTGGTAGACAGATCAATGTGATTACAGCATTATGCAGATTTTCACCACAGGTCAAAGGCCAAGTCAGTTACTTGAAATATACATTATCTATCTTGCACAAATTATTGATAGTGATTTTCACCAGTAGATGACTTCAGTTGTGTTCAATACTCTGATATCCTTGTTTTTACAGCCCATATATAACAAGGTTATAACAGATGTGCCAGCCGATCTGAATCTACACTGTTTGCCTATTTAATAAGCCATATCCCACACATTAAAAGATTCATTGTACATTTACAGGATACCGATGTCAAAGACGGCAACTGCTGGCTGCTATCTCTCAGGGACATTTACTCTGCTCAAGGAAGATCCTGCTAAGAAAGCCGTATGTAATCATTTGTTGTTTTTATGCTCCCACAAAGTGGGAGGCATATAGAGTTACACTGGTCTGTCTGTCCGTACGTCCCCAAATCTTGTGGCATCAACTCCTTCAAAACTTCCTGGTGGATTTCTTTCAAACTTGCACAGATGATTAAGCAGGATGTGTAGATGATTGTAAAGAAAGGATTTTTTCCTGTGACTATTTTTACCAGAGTTATGGCCCTTTGTTGCAGCAGTAGGGGCATCAGTGTCCGAGGACACATTCTAGTTTTTTCATGTGATTGTTTACTTTTTGCGTCGCCTGCGATAGCAGGTAGACACATAGGGATCCCATTGTCCGGAGACATCATCGTTGTCGACAGTGCCGTCGTCCAGTAGTCCCCCAACTTTAATATGAAACTTAATGTTGCCAATAACTTTGAATACTTGGAATATATCATCTGCATGAACAACGCCATCTGTGACAACAAGAATGATAACTCCTGTTTCAGTATTTTTTGAGTTATGCCCCTTTCAAATGACTTTAATATGAAACTTTAATATGAAACTTAATGTTGCCAATAACTTTGAAAGTACGTGTCCTATTCACTTCATACTTGAAATATATCATCTGCATGAACAACGCCATCTGTGACAACAAGAATGATAACTCCTGTCTCAGTATTTTTGAGTTATGCCCCTTTCAAATGACTTTTATATGAAACTTTAATATGAAACTTAATTTTGCCTATAACTTTGAAAGTACTTGTCCTATTAACTTAATACTTGGAATATATCATCTGCATGAACAATGCCATCTGTGACAACAATAATGATAACTCCTGTTTTATTATTTTTTGAGTTATGCCCCTTTCAAATGACTTTAATATGAACTTTAATATAAAAAAACTTAATGTTGCCTACAACTTTAAAAGTACTTATCCTATTCACTTCATACTTGAAATATATCATCAGCACAAACAACGCCATCTGTGACACCAAGAATGATAACTCCAGTTTCAATATTTTTTTAGTTATGCCCCTTTCAAATAAAACTTTAACATGAAACTTAATGTTGCCTATAACTTTGAAAGTACTTGTCCTATTCACTTAAAACTTGGAATATATCATGTGCATGAACAACAACATCGGTTACAACAATCATAACTCCTGTTTGACTATTTTATGAGTTATGTCCCTTACACATGCAACTTAAACATGAAACTTAATGTTGCCTATAACTTTGAAAGTACTTGTCCTATTCACTTCATACTTTGAATATATCATCAGCATGAACAACCCAATCTGTGACAGCAAGAATGATAACTCCAGTTTCAATATTTTTTGAGCTGTGCCCCTTTCAAATAAAACTTTTAACATGAAATTTAATGTTGCCTATAACTTTGAAAGTACTTGTATTTTTCACTTAAGATTTGGAATATATCATCTTCAGGAACAACAACATCGGTTACAATAAGGACCATAACTACTGTTTGAATATTTTTTGAGTTATGCTCCTTTCAAATGCAACTTTAACACGGAACTTAATGTTGACATTAACTTCTAAAGTACTTGTCCTGTTCACTTAATTTTCAGAATATATCATCTTCATGAACATCGTCATCACTAACAACAAGAAAGATAACTCCTGTTTGACTTTTTATGACTTATGTCCCTTTCACATGAAACTTTAAAATGAAACTTTATGTTACCTATATTTTTTAAAGTACTTGTGTTATTTACATAATACTTGAAATATTTCATCTTCATGAACAACAACATCGGATTCAACAACATAACTCCTGTTTAACTATTTTTGAGTTATGTCCCTTTCAAATGCAACCTAATGTTGCATATAACTTTGAAAGTATTTGTCCTATTTACTTAATACTTGGAATATATCATCTGCATGAACAACGACATTGGTGACAAAAAGAATGAAAACTAATGTTTGAATATTTTATGAGTTATGCCCCTTTTAAATGCAACTTTAACATGAAACATAATGTTGCCTGTAAAATTGAAAGTACTTGTTCAGTTCACTTAATTCTTTGAATATTTCATCTGCATGCACATACCAACTGGTGTAGAATGATAACTCAGGTTTCACCATTTTTTTAGTTATTCACCTTTCAAATGCAATTAAGGTGACTCATGTGTTCTGTGGTGTAGTATTGAAATCAACTTGAATAAAAACATTTTATTATATATGATTAAACATAGGCCAACATTTCAACTTTTTGCCAGCAGGCGACACATGTGTTCCACGGAACACAACATTCTAGTTTCATGCTTAGAATTTTATTGTTTAGAAAACTAACAGCTGAGAAATCATCAAAATGTATTTATTAATTGCTAATTATTAAGAAGTGTTAAAATCTATGTATTCACTTTATAAACTGGTCTTTGTGTCCCAGCTGACATTAACTACTTTAAAAATACAAAGCTCTTTTGCTTGGAGCTAAGCTAAATATCCTATTTTTTCTTTCCATAGTTTGCTGACCCACATTCATCCGAGTTTGTCACAGATTTTATGGCTAAAACTCTATTTTCATGCAGCAAAAATAATTTAAATGCACAGATACATTTAAAATAAATTCAGAAGTAATAAAAAATTGCACAGATGTGTTCAAAATGTTCAAATACATTCAATTTTCATTTCCAATCACAATTCACATAGCTTGTCAGTCATATTCTGGGGAAATTTGTAGTGTCAGGTTTCTATTTTTGTTCAGCTTGAACAGAGAAAATGTGGATTTTATATATTGTACTTCTGGTATACAACAGTACAATACTGGTACTAACTACTAAGCCACTTGAACTATTAAGGTTTCCTTCTACAAATACTACTACTGTAAAATGCACTAATGAGGTTCATGTATTATTTTATTTTGTGTGGGTTTAAATTTTGCGCTGATGTAAATGCACAAATTAAAACCCAGAGAAATTAAAATACGTTGTAATATGTCTTATAAATTAATCAAATTTCATGAGTTTATATCCCTCATTATACATGTGTATCATCTCGTACTTGAACATTCGTCACAGCTAAATACTACAGTGACAAATACACTCTATGGACATGCTGTTATATTGTAGAGTGGGATACCGTTCAAGTATGTGATAACTGAAGCTCCAAAGAAGAATAATAAATCCAATGGCAAAGAAAAGAGCAGCAAGAGTGAAGGGAAAACTAAGGAAGAGGAGTATAGCGAGGCGCTGAGAGATCTCCGCATATCCTGGATCACAAAGTAATGCTTACGTGGATTGTTTCTGCTTACATGTATTTGATAGCCAGAGTTTTCTTATCTTACATGTCAAGTAAAATCAAATCTTACAACAAACATTAAACCCCTGATTATAACACTAACTTGTTTAAACTAGCTATTTAGAAAACTACAGTGGAATTGCGATAACTCAAAACGCGATAACTGGGAATGACGGTTTACCTCGAAGTCAGCCGCTGGTCCCGTCAATTTTCCTTATATATTTGACTTAAAAAGGTTGTGATAACTCGAAATGCAATTATTCTAAATTTTAAATATCTCGAACAAATTAATAAGTCCCTTGAATAAGAATTAAACACAATTCGGTCACAATAACTCAAATTACATGTATAGGCACGGTGTTTCACACCACCTGCGAGAATGTTCAAAGTCTTCTGTTTATTGCCAACTTGTCAACAAAAGTTGTTAGTGGCATGTCATTGTAATGATATGAGTATGAAGCAAACAATTAGAGTGATTTGTCTCAAATTAGTGTCAAACAAACAAAAATAATTATCTTATTTAAAACTCGCTTGGTATTCTGGAAAAGTCAAAGTCGTGATAACTCGAAGTTCCAGATAACTCATTGTAAATCGTCGGTCCCTTGGGACTTTGAGTTATCACAATTGGACTGTATTAGAATTTCAAAATTTAAAGTTTTGCACAATTTTCACCCCAATAGAGAACATACCACTTCAAAGTCAACCTGTTGCAGTTGGTTTTATCTGAGTTTTACAGAAAATAAAAATTGTTTTTCATACCTTGTAATTACCAAATTTTTTTTATGCCCCCAAAGGGAGGCATATAGTAATCGCACCGTCCGTCCGTCCGTCCGTCCGAAATAATCTTGTCCTCGCTTCTTCTCCAAAACCGCTTGAGGGATTTCTTTGAAACTTCACAGGAGTGTTTGTCACCAAGCCTAGTTGTGCATATCCTAAGGGTTTTCTGATCGGATTATTTTTGCCGGATTTATGGGTATTTTTACCTAACCCTAACCCTAAACCCTAACCCTAAGGTAAATTTTGTTAACACAATAGAGGTTACATTTTTTTCCGATTGTCAAGAAATTTGGTATGAATATTGATATTGATGATTTCTACACAAATTATTAAAATCATGTTGTTAAATTGACCAGGGGCCCCGCCCTGGGGATTGTAATTTTTATTTCTTTTAAATTCTGTTTTTAACCTTTGATTTTCTACAGTTATTAACCAGATTTTGACACAACCTTTATACCATCTTAAAATTCAATCTTTCCTGAACAATTCATTCACTGGTTGTTCAGTGATAAAATTTGAAACAAAAGTTTTAGTAGCAGGGTGAAAATTTCAAGTGTCAAAATCCAATATTTCTACCTGTCTTCAGCTATATTTAGGTATGATGTTTACCAGTTTATTGGTACAGTTGCTGGACAATGACCTGATGAACTTTGCTGCTTAGATCTGTGTTATGCAATATTAAGAACTTTGCTCTGGAAGATTTTATAGGGTAAATTTTGTCATTTTATGGATAGTGACAAGTAAACTTTCTTACTTTATGGCACTTTGAAAATCAGGCTTTTCTGAATATGTTATTCACCGTTTGTAAGTAAAACAACAACAAGAACAACAACAACAAATTTGTAGCACATTCTCAAAATGTTAAGACTAAATTTAAGAGAGCTTTAGATGTAAACAGTGTTTGTACACAAACTGGCAAGTTAAGGCCACACTTTTTTAGCTCATCTGAGCCGTAGGCTCAGCGTGAGTTATTAGGATCGATCAATGTCCGTTGTCCGTCCGCACTTAGTTAACACTCTGGCGGTCACATTTTTGCCTCGATTGTTTTGAAACTTGGTCAGGATGTTTGTCCCAATGATTTCTCAGAAGAGTTCGAATATGGGTCATCTGGGTCCAAAAACTAGGTCACTGTTACTAAAAATAGAATTTTCTTGTTAACACTCTAGCGGTCACATTTTTGCTCCGATTGTCATGAAACTTGGTCAGGATGTTTTTCCCAATGATTTCTCAGACGAGTTCGAATATGGGTCATCTGGGTCCAAAAACTAGGTCACTGTTACTAAAAATAGAATTTTCTTGTTAACACTCTAGCAGTAACATTTTTGATCTGATTGTCATGAAACTTGGTAAGGATGTTTGTCCCAATGATTTCTCAGACGAGTTCGAATATTGGTCATCTGGGTCCAAAAACTAGGTCACTGTTACTAAAAATAGAAAAACTTTGTCCAGGCTGTAAATTTGTTATATCTGATTGGATTTCAAAATAACTTGGCACAAATGTTCACCATGACAAGACGGTGTGTCAAGTACAATACCCATGTCGGTTGGTCCAAGGTCAAGGTCACTGTTACTAAAAATAGAATTTTCTTGTTAACACTCCAGAGGTCACATTTTTGCTCAGATTGTCATGAAACTTGGTCAGGATATCTGTCCCAGTAATTTCTCGGAGGAGTTGGAATATGGGTCATCTGTGTCCAAAAACTAGGTAACTGTTACTAAAAATAAAATTATCTTGTCTTGGCTGTAAATTGGGATCCTTTCATCTTTCACATTATATGCATGCAGTATGCTTTGTCTTCCACAAGCATATTTTTCATTACATATGTTTATTTATTACATATGTATACCTATTCGATTTCAAAGCCGCATTTCGGGGGCATATGTCAATTTCAAGTGACAGCTCTTGTTTGTTTATAAAACTTAATGGTATTGCCTGGTAAACATAATAAAATCTTTTATAATTTCTTTGATTACTTTTTTCAAGACAGTAACATTTTCATTTGGTTACATCTAAATAATGAATAATGTTTTGTTGAATTGCAGATTAGATATAAAACATTCAGTGTTTGATGAATTGAGATCAGAATTTGATGATCATCTGCCTCTGTATCTAGCTAGACTTAATGCACTAGACTCGGAAAAGGTAAGCTTTACAACTATTTACGGGATTTGGCTTACATTACATGGGTTACAACGTTCGTGCTTTCAGAACAGTATTGGTCTTTAGATTCAATATGTTATTTCTGACAAAGAAGCAAACTGATCAGAACCAAATGCACAGATGTGCAAGCTGATCTTGATTTACACTGCTTAACCATGTGGTTAAAAGTGTATCAATGGAGTTAAGGTTTAAGATAATAAATGGAACTTTGGAATTTTAATACTTATGATCATTACACAAAGATCATAGAGTAGTAGGAACAAAATAGAAAAGGTCCTACCTGAAGATTAAACTTAGAGACTAGTTGCCATAAGTTTCATTGAAATCAGACTCCAATCTGGACAATAGAATATTTTAATTTTTGCACTATAGAAATGTCATGTATGAGTTTTAATCTGACCAGTAACAAGCTACATGAATTAAAGTTGTATATCTTTGATAAAATCAAAACTTGGTATATTGTCTCTGTTGAAAAACTGTTGATAAGAAAATCTTGTAACATTTTTTGTCATGTGATGTTATGAACAGTACTCTGTGAGACAAAAAAGAGGATATTGACCTGGTGCCAAGGTTATAAAGCTGAGATTTGAGACTGGTTTCCATGCTCAGTTTTATAACCTTGGGCACAGCCCACAAAAGATACTGATCCAGCCTTAACTTTTGTGTTAAAAGTATCAAATTTATAATGATTACCAGCGATAGTTCTTGTTCAAAATTTGTTTGTCTTCTTTTTTCTAACAGTTGATATACATTTGACTGATTTGTTTTTGTTGATGATTTCTTCCTATTTAATGTACGATAATAGTGTACTTGTACTTACATGTAGTGTGCCACTCCTAAGAAAATATGGCATAAAGTTTAGGACATAAATTTGATCAAGGAATATAAACTGTATACATCACTTGGAAACGCAATTCATATGATTTATTTGAATGATTTATTTTCAAGACATAGCAAAAAATGAAAGTTGTTAATATGTTTGAAAAAGTTCAAGGAGTTTTGTCAATTTTATCAAGTTTCAACTAAAATGCAGATACTATTCCCAATTCAGAGTATACCATTCGTACTCCTAAAATAGAGAAATAAAAAACGATAACATTTCAATAATTTTGCAGGATAGAGAGAAGTATATACCAGAAATAATAGACCTGAGCAAGTTCATTCTATCAAAAATTGACCAGAACAGTGTGCTTGCATACTTTGGCATGAAAGCGGATCTAAGTTCAGAGGCTAATACAGTCAAAACGTAAGTAGAATGTGATTAACTCTATCTTTAACCCTTTCCTCTATAGACACACATTGATTGAATGGGCGACCAGTGAAGACCAGTAAAGATCCAGATCAGCTGCCACATCTGTGGATCTGCAGTACTTTTAAACTTATTAGGTTATTTCTGACCAAAAAGTGACAAAGTGCAGATCCTGATCAGATGGCACAGATGTGCCGGCTGATCTGGATCTACAATGGTCACACACACGTAAAAATGTGTATACATGTATATGGATAAAAGGGTAAAATCTTTACTCCATATAGGTTTTATCACAAGTGCAAACGGTTTAGTTCTCTGATCAGGATCTACACTGTTTGCTTCTTGTTCAGAAATATTCTTATGAATCAAGAAGCAAACAGTGTAGATCCTGATCAGACAGCACAGATGTGCCAGCTGAACTGGATCTACACTACCCATGGATAACAGCCAGACCCAAGGGTTAAAAATGGAATTACTGTAATGCACATATCTTTCCATTAGTTTTGGCCTTTTAAACAGGTCTTTTACAGATCTTTATAGACTAAATTTATTGATAAAAGGATTGCACTGTAGATTGGACTATATGGATGCCAGGCTACTGAGAAAATTGATGTTTGTGACTGTGAGAGTATGCTATGTCTAATTTGATTGGAAAATTGGTCAGCTACATTATCCTTTTTTAACCTGAAATGACACAATGATTCTGAACAAAGCAAGGACTAAGTGTGTTTGGATGTAGTGGTAGTACTTTAAGTACCCTAGAGTTATGGCACTTTTTAAGGATTGAATTGATTTTGATGGTTTTCATTTGGTTATAGAAAACAGTAGGGTTGTTTAAAGTATGTGAAGCCTTCAGGTCACAATCTCATTGTACAGAGGTTAAAGTAATTTTTGGCTGTAGGCTATTTCAATTATTCCTAGTCATGTCCAAGGGGAAAAACTGAAAGAACACACAAATAGTAAACCTATTTGAATTATCTCCCTTGTTCTGGAACCGACCTTATTCTGTCAATCTGATTGTAGTTTCCATTTGTATTATTTATGGCCATTACTTTGAGGCTCACAACTCTTTATGTTGATGATTTCTTTATTTGATTCCAGTCAAAATCAATGAACATCTTTCCAATCACTTTTCCAATAAATGACATATTTGACCTATGTTTTGTTCAAATTCTTTCAAAATGAACAACAGCACATCAGATATTGATTGACCATATTTACATATGTTTATCACAGACATTATTCCAGCATCCAGTGTTGTTCTTCCCATATATAACAGTTAACATGATGTCACCTTCCTTGTCTTTTAGGTACCACTTGGTACCTAAATATGTATAACAACAATAGCCACTTAGTATAACAATATACTATGTTAGTATGTTTGTCTGTCCACCTACTTATGCCTAACTGCAATTCCATCCATAGGATTAAAGCAGGGGGATGGGGCAGTGGGCAGAGGCAACATATGTTTTTCTTATAATAAAATCAAATCGTTCTGAAAAATTTATTCCATTTTCAGTAGCACAATTTCATTGTTGACTTTTTTCATGACAAAATTTTATATCTTTTGTGTGTATTGCAGTGATAAAGAGGAGAAAAAATCACAGATTATTACAGCCCTGACAAAGCTGGGTACCGCTCAGGCTGATGTGTTACTGAACGACTGGGAGATTGAGGCTTGTACTGTCACTGTACAGGACTTGAACAACACTGTGACAGAACTCGCCAAGTGGATTGAGGTCACTGATTCGAAGGTAGTTATATACTGTTAAAACTAAACATCAGTGAATAGTTGCCTTAGCACAATAATTGTTTTTTTAATCTCTTGTATGGGATTTCAGTGTCAGTTTTATTTGCTTTATCAGTATATCAACTTAATTCATAAGCAATTTTTATTTCCCAATATATTTGCCCATATCTAGATAAACCTCATTCAATGATGAAATATATCATATAAATCATTATAGATACCAATTTTTGAGCAGTATATACATGTGTGTCACTAGGTGTTGTTTCAATATGTTTACCCCTGCCTTACACAACAATACCATTGTTTAGAGAAAGGGCATTTATACTGAAAATGAAATGTAACCTAAATAGCAATCTGTATACCACAACCCCTTAACCATCTTAAGGAAAGAAGAGAGATTGAGGGGCATTAAGAAAAAAATCCTAAATAAAGTAGCAGTGAAGCATATTCATTTTTTTTCCTTGCAGATACTGTCTTTGAGTATAAAGCATGCATTGGTACATAATCAGTATGGCAGGGCTCTGAAGCTGTCACTAAAACAGCTAGAGGATAAGTCGACCAAGGACATGGAACAAAAAGTCATTGAGGTGAGTGAGATCTGTGCCCAAGGTTATAAAACTCAGCATGGAAACCACTCGCCATTTCAGCCAATCAGATGCTTGAGATTTGAGACTGATTTCCAATCACATCTTTATAACCTTCAGCCCTGATTGCATTCTGTTGGTAATGCAATAACAAATGAATAAATGGATAAGTTCATGTTTTTCTTTTATAAGTATCATTTAACTTTTCAAAGAAGAAAATTTTCTGCAATAATAAAAGATGCATGACAGTTTTGGTTTTCGCTCTTGCTTTTTTTTTTAAATTGATTCCCATTTTCCCTTTATATACCCTTTACTTTATATATGACTTTAATCCCAAGGGTAAACAGTGTAGATCCAGATTTGCACATCCCTGCTGTCGGATCAGGATCTTCACTGTCCACTTTTAGATTTATTAAGTTATTTCTGGCCAAGAAGTGAACAGAGAAGATTCAGATCAGATGGCATGGATGTGCTGGCTGATCTGGATCTACACTGATTTCCCATGTGATAAAAGAAACTCTTTATGCCGAGAAATGAGTTAAACTTGTAATTTGTATACCTTTTGTCAGCTTTATTCAGAATATTTAATGGGGTGTATTTAAATTTAATAAATACAGTGTTTCCAGAACATAGTAATTTTAACAGATCATATTTATGTAAGAAATCTCTCATTATTTGTGAGAATGTTATTTATATGATTATAAAACAACATCAATATTTTCATTTTCAGTTGTACACAAAGCTAGGCTGGGAACATTGTGTGAAACATTTCTCCAACTGGATCCTGGTGAAGTACCCACCTGCATACAGACCCTTCTAAATGATGCCTATAGACCCTTCTAAATGATGCCTGTAGACCCTTCTAAATGCAGCCTGTGGACCCTTCTAAATGCAGCCTGTGGGCCCATCTAAATGATGCCTGTAGACCTTTACCTGCCCACCATGACACAGATTCTACTCTGCTGTAGACAGCCTCAGTTATAGATGGGCAATATTATATGAGATATGACTGGAAATATAGCACAAAATTATAGACTACGAAATGATTTTCTATTTACCTATGTTCTTAATTTTTAAGGAATAAAGCATTTTCATTATTAAACATTTTGTATAATATATACTTAAAGAAAAATGTACTTCACATTGAATTGAAAAATAAAATTAAATGTGCTTGATAATTTAAATAATCTTCATGGTAAAACAAAGATCATACTGTAAAAATTCCTTTTGAACACCCTCCCCTAATAAATGCCCTCGTGTTATTTTAGGAAAAAAGTCGGTTAATCCATATTGATTAAGCAATATCATTCAGAATCATGTATTGGAATACCATTAATTAATATAAATAGCACCCAGGGATGTTTAAAAGGCATTTTATGATTTATCAAATAAGATCATTATTTAGAGATAAATGAAAAGGTAGCCGGCATAATCAACATCTTTCTGAAATAAATTTATAAGCTAGAGAATATCAGTCATTGGAAATAAAAATGTCTGGCCTTTGCCTCAGTTTTTACACTGCCTGACCCAATTTTATATAACAGAGACTGGGGCCAGTTCATAAAACCTAGAATAAGGTCTCCAGACTTACCAATTAAAAATTGATGTCTTATACCTTTTACTCTGGACATAAATATGTTTTAAAGCATATGCAACCAGTGTAGATCAAAAGGCACATCCATGCCATCTTATGTGTATCTACACTAGTTGTGTCTTAGTAAGAAATAACCTAGTACATCTGAACCAGAACCAGAACAATACTTTATTCTTCACCCAGGTACATGACGTACAACATGGGGTTCATACAAATAATAAGTTCACTAAATTCACAATTACTAAAAGCAAACAGTGTACATCCTGATCAGACAGCATGCATTAACTGGCTTATCTGGATCAGGAATCTTTATCAAATTATAAAGATTCCTGTCTGGATCTACAGTTATATGATGTTCTCCAATTTTAGTTTTATGATGACCGACCAAGTCTCCAATTCTGATATTAATTAACTTGAAAGCTCTGGAGTTCAAAAAACAAAGTCAGTAAGTATTTTACTGTAACTTTTGTGGTCAGTTTTAAATTTTCCCATTTCTGTTCCAAAGTTAAACAATTTTTTTTACACAAGTTGCTTGCATGTAGTTAGCTAATGTTTTTTTGTGATATGGATGACAATAAGTGATCTGATACAAGTAATATCCTTATCTATTGTTTTGTACTGGGTTATCATTTCTGTTTCTGTAACAGTGTTTTTTCCACAAACTGTTAGTGACTTTTTCATGCTAATAAATATTGGTCCAGTATCAAAATACAGTACTAATTTGACACTGCTAAATTATCCATTGACATTATGCCAGTTGCAAAATACTAAAGCGCATTTATTTTAACTGCAGTGCTAGAGTCTGTTGACAGTCATGGAACCTGACCATGTGTAATGTTTGCAGTAGGCTAACCAAGGACAAGAGATTGTTAAATTGTCCGTGATTGTGTTCTGTGAAATAATCATATCTTTCTTTCACAAATATGTAAATGATTGTATATAAACAAATTTTACTATTTATCCAAATTGTCAAAGTTCAAAAACAAGTCGTATATAGAAGTGTGAATATTTTCTTATTTGAGATGCCTCTTATAAAACAAAATGAAAGGGAAATAAATCAGGAAACACATAATATAGACTCGCAAGCATACAGATAATGTGAATATTTAATGGAATTCCATTCCCAAAGTTTGTAATGTTTTATCCCATCATTGTGTAGGCATCCGCCTTATTAAGTATTTACTGTGATTCAAGATCACATGTATCTGATTATTGACAAATATTTACTAATATTTTATTACATCATACTTTGCCATGTTGGCATGAACAGATTTAGAGGCAATAAAGTTTCCTCACAATTTTACTTGACTGTTGTTTTTCTATTCTATAACTCGAGTACACGATTTATACAGATGCAAACATACATACATCTGCACGGTCTTTAATAGGTCCTTTGAGTAAGTTTTTATAACTATGCATACCAAAAGTAAACCAGTAAAACCTGTCTGCAAGGACCACACAAGGGAAAACCCAGTAGTGTTTGAAGGCCCTGGTCATAGGTGAACTTGTTTGTGAAATGAGTCAATGGGACAAATCAAATTTGGTCTTTATCCACTGGCAGTCCTTGTTTACAGGTGGTCGTTTGTACAAGACTATATATAGTCCGATTTTACGTATTTAGCTATGAATGTAGGTTTGTTTTCAAAGATATTTTGACTATCTACATAAAGCATAATTGACTTATTTCAGTTTAGATAGCATATACTGGTATAGTTAAACTGTGTTATAGCAGAAATATAGCAGTGGATTTCCTTTGTCGATTTAATTGTAGTAGATTAAATACCAGCTGCCTCGGTAGCCTAATTGGTAGCGCGTCACGCGGTAAGCCGAAGGTTCGAGTCCTGGTCAAGGCTACCCCTTCCGAGACCCAAATCTGCCACATAATCATTGTGAAAGCTTTCATTTTTGATTCCTAGTTAAACACCGTCAACCGGCAGAGCCATGCGCGGACGGCACATCCAGGAGCAGACACGGTGTAAGTTGTTATCATTTTCGCTGGTTTTGATTAATTCTTGGAAAGAAATATCGACTGATTTCAAAAGCCAAATGAATTCTACACCTGTCCGTTGATTTCTGGAGTGGTAGAAGGGATAATAAGCATTTTATCACGATTTAAATACGGAAGTTAGTGTTAAAATCTTAGTTCCGCGTTTAACCGCAAAATTCTCCAAAGATCTTATAATATGTTTATATTTGTAAGCACTATTGGAAGATTTAATCATTCCCCTGGCAACATGTGAAATATTAGCATAGACAGACATAATAAATTCGCTAGGGCTTAGTAAATAGAGCTGGTGTTTATACCTTCTACCACTCCATAAATCAACGAATAAGTGTAAAATTGATTTGGTTTTTAAAAGCAGCCGATATTTCGTTCTAAGAGTAAATCAAAATTATCGAAAATGATAACTACTTGCAGCGCTGTCAAAAATGAAAAAAACTTAGCGTGTCTGCTCCTGGATATGCATTCCGCACCTGGCTCTGTCGGTTGACGGGTGTGAGTTAATCACTTATAAATTTTCGGATTTAAAATTGAATAAATTGAATTATTTAAATGACTTTAATCAATGTCACATGAAGAAAACAATCTATTTTACGGTCTGATGCGAATTAGCCAAAAACACATCCCAGTCCGGCACCGGCACATGCGGCACCCAGTTCCGGAGCGCAGAGCAATGCGCATGCGCCTTCAGTAGCCACGGTGCAGAGAGCACACCCTCCTCCGGCCAGGCTGCAGGCCACAGTAGTTCCATCACAGACTCGGTCACCACGCTTATCTTGAGCGTTATTTGAATTAAAGAATGGTCCGATAAAGTCGTTGTCCATCATTTTAGCGAAGGCAGTTAGTCCTGTTTTGTTTTTGGCGCATCCTTCGAATTTCTGGTCACAGGCTTCACTTCCGTCGCCAGTCTTGCCAAGGTTGATGGCTTCCACGATTTTCGTTACATGAGGATATTTGGCCATAAGCTTCTTGATCTTTGAAAACGCGTTTTGCTCAATGTCGTTGAAATTGTTGGTGAGGAACCTAGAATAGTGTTTGAGGGGATTGTTCACATGGAAGGGCATCTCTGCCTCCATCACACAGAAGAGTTTCTCGATACACTGGTTCTCGTCCTGAATGTTCAGAAGCTGTTCCAACATCATAAACGTCGGGTTTAAGAGTCGAATTTTCTCATCAACGTTCCCAAGGTGGACGGAGTACGCATGCGTGGAGGCGATGGCCATTAGCAGAAGAAGTCCGCTTCGCATTTTGTTCTAAAAAGAACGAGAAACATAATAGAAATAAATATTTATCTTACACGAAATATTTCTAGAAAATCGGAAAGTTATTGGAAACAGGAGCTCAATAACAATGTGACACATATTCACAACTGACAAATTTTCTTGTACAGAACATTACCTTTCTTGTTTTTTCGACGGATTGTTCCCTTATCCACAAGGATTCGCCAAAAATCTGAAATTGTTTCAATTCGCGTCGCGACAATTTATATATTTTATCAAGAAGGGTGTGTGAGGGTCGTCAATTGGTTACACATATTACAAACACGTTGTTAAAAAGTTGCATAAATAATGTGTGCTGGGCAATATATTTGTACTGCTTTACGATGGCGATTATAACATACAATGACCAGTCCAAATACAGGACCTTGAACCCTATCAGTTTCGTTTAATTATGCCCTTGTGTTAAAGTCATCGATGTTTACCCATTTTGCTGGGCAGTGCAATGAGCTACTTAGGTTTTGTGTGTTGCTTGCAACATTGTTGTGCAGTGGGTGGGTTGAAATTATATCCCCAATGCAACTTGATTTTTTTTTGTTCATACGAGATACTAAAGAGGCAAGGTGCAACAGAGACCTGGTTTCATCCTTAGTGGCAAAATTCTTCGCCACTGATCGTCCCAAGGTGGTAAGCCCCCGGTTTCTACTTTTCGTTGATTGCAGTGTCTTTTATTTTAATTGATCATTATAAACCTTTGCTCTTCTAATTGAAACCGTGGCTATTCCAAAAATGCATATATCACATTTTTCCATATATAACGTAAGACGTAGCGATTAAAGCACTGTATGTGTCGAGATATATATTCGTTACAAATAACCCAATGAATAACCCATATTGTGATTCCGATTCAGCAACTCCAATCTTGTCTGCACTTTGCCGGGACCAGTGCACTTCTTAGTAAACCCTCACCTAGGTAATAATTTAGCTCATTCCCTTTGTCATTATGAAAGCACTCCCGGTCTGTGCTAAAGTCATTTGATCTAAGGACCACTAAATCTAGGTCTTTGATTGCACATGTAGCATGCACATCGTTTTAAGTGCATTTCAAATTATCAGCTAATTGTAGTTTGTGCATTTTAGTGCATTTCAGATTGTATAAGCTAAGTGCGACCCATTCCTGCTTATATCAATAGAGTACCTGAAGGACTTCCTAGGATAAAGCACTGTTAAAGTATGGGATAGCTTTTGAATAATTAATAAATACATGTTATGAGAGAGAGAGAGAGAGAGAGAGAGAGAGAGAGAGAGAGAGAGATGAAAAATTGAAATATTTTTACTGGCCCTATGATACTGTATGAAATTTATAAATTTCAAAGGTCCCGGGGACTTGCAGACTTAATAATGTTTTAGAGGATTATTGAATTCAAAGAAAATTGCGTTTTGTTTGGAACTCAAAACTAACAGCGTTCTCATTTCCTCTGTAAAAAACAAATATTTGGGACACCTGTAACCTCAACTCTGTCTACTTTAGTAATTAATTCTTCTGTCAAAACTCTTCAGCTTTGAAGAGTTTTACAACACTAATTTGTTCCGCGGACTCCATGACCTTCCGATTGTAGCAGACGACACTCTGTCAAATCTGTTGTACTTGACGTAGGGTCGTGCAGCGTTAAAGATTATCTGCATATCAGTAACCTTAAGAGATCAAAAGTGACTAGTGTTTTATCGTAAAGTTTCCATTTTCATTCACAAAACCATGCATTATTTTTGCATTTGCATGTAATTGCATTACGAATAAGATGTGTTCCGTTTATAAATTCCTTCGCGCTCTGCCCGCCATCACTCGGCACACTTAGGCTGTTTCCGATGTGCTGCCAATGCTTTTCTGGCCATTCTATTCTTTCTATACCTTATTGCACTGTTTTAATTTGTCGTGGAAAAGAGTATTTCTGAACTGTCCTAAACTCCGAAAATGGAGATTCAGTTTAGCTCTTACGAAGCAATGACTGCGTGATATTTAAAAAAAGTTTAAAAACCCATATTTGCCTAATTTTACAGAATTCTCAATTTCAACCCATAATCACCAAACTTGGTGAGGCAATGTTTTGATATGCTGACCCATCATCTTTTTTTATAAAAAAGAGTAGATTATCAATGTCCGATGGCGGAAATCCCTTTTTAACGTCCCATTGTTTATTTTATAATTTCTAATTACTCTCTCAAGAGTGTGGTTAGTATAAGAAAAAAAACTAGGTCGTCCGGCCCATCAAAACACAACATCATGAACTTCAGCTTCCATCATCTTTTCACCAAACTGGCTCGGAATTTCTCTAGCGGGAGTACAAGACTGAGCAACAGACATTACTTTTGTATAACTTACTGGACAATTCAAAACGTTATAATATCATCTTCGTTCAGAAAACAGGGTTCAATGCGGGAAGACGGGTTTATTGCAGGTAATGGAACAGTGGGAATCTGAATTACAGTTTAGCTATGGGGAAATAATGCTGTTCTTGGAATAAACACCATAACCTTATTTGGAACAAACTTCTGTTTTCTTTGTTATATGGGTTTTTATGTTATTGTTTTCCAAACGTAAAAATACAGTACGCCACAAACGGTAACCGAGAAAATGTGTAAGGTTTTAGCCGCGACGACATAGCCGGTTTTAGCTTGTCAGAAGGCCTAACATTTGAAGCTTTTTAAGACGTAAAATACGACAAAATTTGAGATAGTAACTTGTTTTGCTCAACCACAAATGATATTAAGTTAATTTTCCCAAAATGTTGTTTGGCTGCAGACAGAAAGTTCTCAGATTTTTTTTTATGAAAAACAATGTTTAGACATAGTCTTGAATTAAATAGAATACATTACGTAGCTATTTCGAAAGAATTTTAAAATATAAACTTATTTGAACGTATTCTGATCAAAACAGTATATACTCGGTCTTTTCATATGAATTTCAATCTACACCTGCAGAACTGATGGATAGAAATGTTTTCAAAGAGCGCTTGCATGTTGCATATCTATGTCTTGTATGCAGAATACAGAGATGATTCAGGACATCTCCAGGTACATGATATTCTGAAAATAGAGAAATAACAACATCTTTTAAGGGCTGAAAGTTATAAAGCTGAGATTGGAAACCAGTTTCAAATCTCAAGCACCTGATTGGCTGAAATGGCGACTGGATGCCATTTCAGCCAATCAGATGCATGAGATTAGAGACTGGTTTCAAATCTCAGTATTATAACCTTGGGCAAAGTCTTATTACGAGATAGGAGCCCATTAGGCATATCCCAAGACAGGTTTTTCAAATCGCAAGAGAGGACCCATTTGACAATGCGCGGTCAAGATTACTTACACATTGAGAAATTAGACACTAAATTCATCAGGAAATTTATGGCCATAGGGTAGCTAGGCATATGATTTGACAATTGTCTACATAAAATTATACGAATAATCATAATATTATGGTCAATCATATGGTCACACTTTTTGTACAGGTTGCCTACAATGTTTATAATGTATTTACCACAAGAAAAGCTGCACCGAGTATCAGCGCCTTGTCCACGGCGTCCAACTTTGGTGGGACTGAAAATACAAGCATATAGGTAAGAACATAATTTACAGGCAAGGGCTACTTCACTTTAGTCGTAAATATCATTATTCAGGAACGCGCTACATACTTCGGTATAAATACTGAATATTATTTAAGGTCCACAGACCATTTTTGCTAAGTCGCTTAATATTACTAAACGAGTGTGCATGGGTTGCGATCTAAACTTCTGCTCGAAATATTGCCTGATTTCGTGCTTATCAGGTAATATTGTTTGGATAACACTATGGAAACCTCGCTCCAATTCAATATTACTATTTCATAGTAAATTTTAAAACCACGCATAGATTTTATCCTAAATTGTTTCAAGCAGCTTACAAGTGACGTCGAAGTATTCGTGATCAACGTTGATGTTATCAGTTCTGTCACCGCCCCATTTCTTGGAAATTCTTCCGATCTGTCGCTCTCCTGTCTTGTTGAAAACCTTCAAGATGATCAAAATAATCAGCATGATTACAAAGCGATGGTTTTCAGGGTATATTCGATGAGTTTAAATGTGCTAACGGTTTTCAACAACCTTTCAGTTATACGCCCCCAGTCCGTGGTATTTCATAAAAGTAACATCAACATTCCACTTCATGGAACAAAGCAGGGAGGCTAATGAACGTTTACCAAAAATGGTCAAGGAGAAATTATTCCCCGCCGTGGGGTCGAACCCCAATTCCTCGTTTGATATACTAAACGTTTCTGTACTGATTGGTTTGTGAACAACGTTTACACACAACCAACACATTTTAACAACATTTGTTTACATAAAACTGTTTCAATATAGTCTACATATATAATGTGCCCAAAACATTCGGTTTTAAGGCAATTCATTTTATGTATCTTTTCAAAACTCGACATTAATTCTCACTGGCAGACCAATGAAAGTAAAGACATATAGTGTCATCGGGTTGTAATTACGTTTGGATGCTCAAGTTGTTTGAAAAAAAAAGCATTATTTTCATAGAACAGGCACACACAAAAAGGAAATACCGTTTGCACAAGAACTCTGGAATGGCTGTTTACAACGTCTAAAAAATGATACAGATTTCGCGTAAACACTTATTTACAATATTTTGCGGACATCGGTCAAAATAATGTCAGAAATTTCAAGTGGCACATCAAAATGACCCAAAAACCGAAAGACGACCATGAAGTAAGTTTTTCTTGAATTTCTTGAAATCCCTAACATTATTTTGACAAATTGGCACTAATGATTGTAGAGCAGCATATCCTTATTTCAGGCATGAGTTGTTTTGGTATATCGTCCATGAATTTCAGAGTTCTCATGCAAACGTTTTTCTTTTGTTTCATCATGTGAATGGTAATAAAAACATGAATTAGACTAAACGGAGCTGGCAAACAATAGTACATCCTTAGATAAATATATTTTTTCGCTTAAATCTAGATGGCAATGGGTATTTTTTTCCAAAATTCAGTTTTGAAATTTCAGCCAGTTTTCGCCATTCGCAATGTTATTGTCCCCTTAAGACATTCGCGTGTGCTACACCTACCTTGAAATACATCTCAGTCGAGCATCTGCACGGACAGCACGGACCAAGCACCTTGAACAACACGTTGTTGTCGTGATCAACTATGTCAAATTTCACATTGAAAACGCTGAATCTAAAATGATTGAAATCGCTATACTTCAGTAAACGAGCATCAAAATACAATACATAAACCAGAAACGTACAACTAATGCACCGGTGAATGGTTGTTTATGTTCTTGCTTAAATAAAAATTGTCCTTACCCAACCGACCATCACACGATCTCATTAAGTATTAATGGACGAGTTGCTATTTAAAAACAAATATTTCATAAATACAGCATCTTTCAACCATTTTCGATAGTATGCTTTGTTATTAAATTTATTAATAGGCTGTCGTCTTTTTTTTTGTTTAAAAAAACACCTCCTATCAATTACTTCTTGCAGAGACGAAAATATCAACAGTTCTGCAATGTTGACCTTATCCCGAAATGGTCAAAGACCTTAAGTTATCACAAATATAGCCGGCGCACTCAATAAGAAATCTAGAAAAATACTGATATTCCAGGTATTGACTCCAAAGGTGAAAATTTAAATAAGGTCCCTACTTTTGTTTGACAGCTCCGAGAGTTCTCCCCAGACAGTCTACCACATACAACTTCTGTAGACACATTAAACAGTCAAAACAACAGCAACAGTCACAGCGGCAGCCCGTCCGGTGAAAGTTCAACACCTGGTCGTCCTGGGCGTTGAAAACATCCATGGAAAACCGCCGAGCTGGACCACATGCCCAACGCCATAGGCATCCCGATTCTGTAATAAGCTTTAATCATTAAACGGGTATTCACTTTTCGTACGGTCCTTAGAAACAAATTATTTATATTCGTACGGTCCTTAGAAACAAATTAAAGAAACAAATCGTAATGGAAAAAAGTTCAAAAAACTGTCTGAATCATTCAGTTGAATAATGATATGTTCGTGAGAGTATCCAATAAATACGCTTACCGATTTACTGTTACATGTATGACAGACAAAATATATATTTCCAGAGAAAAACAGACACAAATGATATATTATTTCAAGTCGTAAGCATCAATTACAATACCATTTATGATAGCATTTCTTTTCGTACCTTCAATAGCAAAGAAAAGTTGTTCATTACTGTCGTCCCAGATCTTATAGGTGTTTGGAGCACCACATCCACCTGAAATACATAAACGGATCATTGGCCCATAACAGCAATTTTCGGCTAAACTTCGACAACTTCCGATCTCGTATACCATATATTAAGACCTCTCGTTATTGTTTAGAATGCATTTGGCAATTAACATAAGTTTTTTTCCAAAAACTAGCGGAAAATACATATTGTGTCCGAACTAGTTACTACTTGTAATTTGACTTTATGACGAATTTATCATATCGAAGATTTTGCGTGGATATCAACATTCCGTTTAAACAGTTTTTAAAATCAACATTAAATAATCTCCATTACTTAATTCTCAGCTCAGAGCAAATTTCAGTGCAGTCTGATGTAGTCTATAACGTTCAACAATGAAATTACTGGCTTATGTTTGAAAAGCGAGCCGATTGCATAAATTAAGTCGGCAAAAAGAAAGACAACTTTACCGTGGATATCCATGTCCATCAGTTGTCGTATTGCCAGCATCGGTTTGTTATCGAGCACCTCTACACCAGGTGGCGCCATCACCCGCGGATTAAGGGACTTTCTTCTCACCAGCTTCGCCTTCGGGTTCGGTGGCCCCGACGGTTTCGGGGCCGTAGTGATCACAGCGACTGACGGAACACTTCCAGCATTTGTAAATACTACCGCAGGTGTTTCCGTACCAGTATTGCTCAGAACAGTATTTGGAATCCCCGCTTCAATTCCTGTCGAAACTGCGCACGATGTTACGTCAACAACATTTGTCATCTTGATGTTGATTTCGTCACTCTCTGTTGCCTTATTTCCGGCCTCCGACTGAGCGTTCGGCTGCTTCGGATCTGCCTTCGGTAGCGTTCCTAAATATTGTTGGACGGAGCTGTTCGATTTTTCTCTGTTCGATATTCTGGATGTTTCTTTGGACTCTACGTGAGTTCTTTCGTCTTTGCGTTCTTCTCCGACAGAAGGTGAAGATTCAGCCTGATTTAAGTCGTCATCATTGATTTTATCATTTTGTGATATTTTCTTTGCAATTTGTATTTCATTTTCTGTATTTTCCTTATATTTATTACTCGAATTTTCTCCAATTAAATTTTCGCGGCTTCCAGACATTTTGCGTTTCAGATAATAATACTAAACCTGTCTTATCTGTTAAATGATTTTATGAGTTTTCGAAACTATTGTCAACTGTCTGCAAGATTTAAAGTTTCAAATAACAAAAACGTTGAACTCATTCTATTATTCATGTTTCATATAATAAAAATGTCAAATGTATATAAAAACGGTAATAAACCAACTGCCGGTATAAACAGACCTGCATTTTTGAACGTTCGATACCGCCTGGCAGTAGAGGGTTGTTAATGCTATATCTGTATCCGCGGATTGGAAATGTTTTAGCGCGACACAGAGGTAGAAAGGTAAGTCCTAGTTTTATAGTATTTATGGTATTGTTGTAAAAAGTCGACAACGCTAAAAGAAGGAAGAACGGGAAAACATCTACGGCGTGAAAAGTCAAAACAGAAAAGTACGGCAACTTAAGGGCGCAAACGAGATGTTTTAATACCCGTCAACATATTTAATGTAAAATGTTGACCGAAAGATTCCGCCGTTTCCAAATGTCAGATGGTTGAGTGTTCCCGCCGAGTTGTCAACTAGCCAACACGGAAACACAACAGCATTTTTTTGTTTTTGAGTTCGTCGTTTTGCCTCGCCATTGCGAACTGCAGAAATCATGAATTTGTGTTTCAAGGCGATCTCACGAAGGTTAAGCTACTCGTACTTTTTTTATCGAACTTCTACGTACCCTGACTTTTTTATCTAGGGAAGGACTTAAATGATTTTATGATACCAAAGAATGAACAAGGAGACGAAAACTTCAAATAAAAACGCCATTAATTGGGGGAGGGGGGATTAGCAACTCCATGGAATACCAGGATATTTAAGCTGTTTATACATGTCATGAAATATTATTTCAGATATGAATTTAACCCGTATTTCCCTCAAAGTAAGTGGGGCTTCTACCATAGATAGAAAGTGTGTCAATATTTCACCAATTTGTATTTATATTTTACTTAATTTCAAAAAATACGCATAGTCAGTGCTATTTTGCAATGCATAACTTTCCATGTATTCTTTGAAGAGTAAACAGGGTTTATTAAAACAATTTTGTTCAAGGCTTTTCAGCATCTTGATATATTTTACCGGTTCAATGTGATGTTGTTTTTCTCTTTTATTAGAAAAAAAACGTGCCGGTGTTTCTCAAATATTTTATATAAAAATGTCCGAGTAGCTCAACCACCGTTCAAAGCTTATCAATAGGTGAAAGGGGAAGTAACCTTTGATAGAAGTTTGCCAAACTCAAACGCAGTGACCTCCTCTTGACGCCCCTGTTATTTACGGTATGGTGGTTAATCAGAACTATTTTAAGGGGATGCAGACATGCTCTTCGGGCGGGTTAATGCACAAACTTTGAAGGAGTTTTTCTTAGAAAGTGGGGTTCTTTTCATAATAAAAATTTGACCATATCATTGCAAACACTACTCTGAATTATATGTTGCATATATTGTGAACAGCACTCAACTCAAATGGTGAATTGTACAGGTTTACAAATGCATTTTCATCTATTCGCAAGAAATTTTCAATATATGGTTGAGATAATATTGAAATAAATTCCGAATTAAAGAATCTCTAGAAAGACCCCATCATGTCTTCTTTCGGTGTTTTAATTGCAAACATTCTGGCGTATCTTATTGCGGTTAAAACCGGGCGCGGACGAAATACAGGACGGGGAGTTAGACGGGTTGAGCGTTTAGATGGTGTCTGTCCATTTTTTATTGTTCAGTATATTTATTTCTTAACTCGAATCCACATACTTTTGTTTGGGTGGGGTAATTCGGAAAACCCCACCCCACCCCACACCACCCTTTCCCCTCACCCACTACTTTTGTTTTTCTTTAAAACTCACACCAATAAAAGGATGTCGATGTTACGGTCGGGATGACTCAAGGTTACCTTTCCATTTGTTCTTTTATTTATACATGTATTTTAACTTTTGTTCGTCCCTGCTCACTTAAGCTATGGAATTGTGAATAGTTTTTGTTGACAAATATTTCAGAGATGATGTGCAATCATCAGAGTGAAAAAAAAAAACAACAGCTAAAATATTATATATTTTTTACGTGTATTTGTTATTGTTTTTATTGTGTTTTCTTAAAAAAACAATAGAGTTTGAACAATTAATTGAATCTCAGTCGTTTTATACACCGAAAAACTCCATTGCCCGTTGTTTCTTCGATTTTGTTCTTCTTCAAATAATCATCTGATACGGCAATTAAGCGGTTTCCGATATCCATAATAGTTAGCTATCATGAATATTTTGAATTATTTTATATCTAAGATTGCTCCGGTCACTCTAACGTTATGGTCAATTTCATTGCTTGTTTTGTTTTACCAAATAAGCACCGTCCGCTCACAAACGTGGATTGTCAAAACTTATTCAGAATGGTTATGGGTAAAGTTCTGGGTTGGTTTTGAGTCACAATATACAATGTGACCCGCATTCTTTCTTAATAAATATTAACAAATAAATCACACAGGATTTCTTACTATTTTTTGGAAAGTTGGAAAATTCAAAACGAATTCACTTATAGAAAAACAATGCATCATATCTGAATATTAATTTATGATATATCGAATGGACCGAGTCTGGTATTTTCGACATTTAGCTTCACGATCTTGCTAGGATTTAGTGGTCCGACACCGATTCATTTTTTTTTGTTTTGAGACGCTCCCTAAATTGTTAGAGTACTCGCGTGAGTGTGCGAGATAAGTTGAGTGTTTAATGTTATGGACTTTTAAACTGATCTCAAGTTGTTTCCGGACACTTTTCCCGTTTTGTTTGGTATGTACTGGTTAACCTTTACAACATGAAATTGTATTATTTAAGAAGTTCACACAAACACGGCAGGCAATCGGTCAAAATTGACTTGAAAAAGTTGTAAATTGATCTGGATCTCTCAGACGCTCATTGATCAATGCTGAAAATAAGTTGAGGAGGCTGACCGATTAGTCATCGCTTTGAATTTTATGAATAATCCCAAGTTTCTTGAGATAATCAATAATATTTCTCATTCTAAAAGAGAAAGAAATAAACAGAAATTAAGTTGTCATTCTGTGACTAACCATCCATGTATATCAATGAACACAGAGATATCTGGATACTGACTTACTGTAATATTGGGCCAATTAAGTTAATTTCAAACACAGCATGCAACGTTTGATGCATGAATATATTTGATAACCATAAGTGCTTGGAATTTCCTTATAACTGAGTGGACACATTTAAAAAAAAATAAACTGAACTGTGATCTGCTTGCTTAAGACAGACCAATTTTAAAAATTCCTGTTAAGTTTACAGCAAACCACAGAAATTGGACTTTTTCAGGATAGCCATGTCAGAGTTTGAGGATACAGACAAGCCACCGGCACCTCCAGTTAGGCTTACTAGTTCAAGGTAATATTCTCTCTTTATAACACTGTAATAAAATGTGTGTTGTGTATGAATTTATACGAATATAATTACTTTTTTATCTGCCACATCACTTCAGTTACTTTAGGAGGGGGTATTGGTCAAAAACTAGGAAGCCAAGGGATGTTTTTTTTTTTTAAATTTAATTTTAATAAAAAAATCACACATGTTTATTTATAGAGATTTAGCTTAGTGTTAATTGGTATGAAGTCAATTGGTGAACTATTCACTCTGTTCTTGGAGAGGAATAATAACTTATGCAAATATAACTCTTGGTAGTCATTACACAATTTTATATTACAGGCAAGTGCTTACACTTGAGCTAAATGACCGTTAGTGCATAAATATACTCTTAAATATACTGCAGGATAACTTTTGATGTTAAATATTAAGTTCATGTTTCATTTCATTTAATAAAATATGTTATACAATTAGTTTCCATTTGGCATAAATGCAGAATGTTTTTTTTTAATTATAAACCAGAAATCATCTAATAATCCTTGGGTTAAATGTAAACCTCGAACTATGTTTTGTTTGTTATTCTGTAGAGACAACATGTTAAAAGTCTGAGACCAAATATGATGATTAATGTGTACAACAGCTCAGATGCCGGAATTGTGCACCAATATTTTGTTCTGCAAAGCCATTACTTTTTGTTTGTTGTTCTGTTATCACAAACTGAAAAAAAGCAAAAACATTTGAAAAAATCAGAGACCATAATCTGATAGTTTATGTGTCCAAAACTAACCAGATACTTAAGGATTTTTCTCCTACATTTATATTTTATAAAATTTTCTAGGGGAGCATGACCCTGAAGACCTCTAGATAACTTGTGCCTGTAGCGCTTGATGCTTAAGCCTCCTTAAAATTTAGAGGCAATCCTTGAAAGATTCTGACATTAGTTTTCTTTGCCTGGACAAAGCTTTTTTTAATTGACCAGATTTTTCTGTTGATGCAGATTCTTGAATTTTGATGTAACTTTCATGCAAATTGGCATTGGAATTTGTTTACCTTTGACTCCACCAGATGTTGACCTTCGGGTCATTTTGATCAAGAGAAATTTAGGAATTTAGCCAAAATTTGATATAAAACAGAAATTATTGTGTATATATTATAAGCATTTTCAAATAAATTATGAACTAACATGATTATTTGAATTTCATTCCAGTGCCAATCTCCCGCAAGAAAGTAAACCTCTTCCAAAAGAACCAGATGACAAGAAAAGAATGAAAACACCAAAAAGTAAGTTACCTGTTTTTGTGTTTTTCTATGTTCTAAATGGTAAGTATTAATCTAGTCTATGTTGGTAAGCGGATGGAGATTTAGAAACCAAACCCTTCCCTATATAGAATAATATGTTTGAGGGTATTTTTCCGGGGCTGGGCAAGTTCATCACCTGGATGGTTCAGTTTCTAACCAACATAGAATCAGTGTCCACTTTCAACCTTTTACTCCATATATCGTCACTGCAGTGCAATAAAGGTATATCTCCTTATTTCAATGGTACTTAAACCATTATTACACTAAGGTGACAATATAGGGGTTTTATCACATGTGCAACCAGTGTAAATCCAGATTAGCCAGCACAGATGTGCTGACTTTGGATCAACACTATTTGCCCATGTGATAAAGGTGTGTCTGTGGAGTAAAGGGTTAAGTTCCATAGAAATTCCATTTTTAATAGTGGGCACCTTAAATGACTACAACTGATGACAGGTGAGAACAGTACAATGTCGACTGATCTTACAGATTTCCAACCAGTCTCTAATCTCAGGGATCTGATTGGCTGAAATGGAGACTTGTCTCTGTTTCAGCCAATCAGGTGCTTGAGATTTGAGAATGGTTTCCATTCTTATTTTTATCATCTTGGGCCTGGATAACAGGCCTCCCAATGCCCAATTGAATATCCCTCAGATTCTGATCCGTAGTGTAAATATAATTATAAAGCAGGCATAAAAGTACTGTGTAGAATTGAAGACAGGATCGAATTCTACATTCATTAGTTATATAGACATATCACAGATGAAAAGAAAATAAGATTTATTTGATGTCAAATACATTAACAACAAAAACAGCTGGGCAAGCAGGTGGAAGGTATCTGTAATCTATTCTCTGTCAAATACAAGCCTTAAGATTCAAAATAATGAAAAATTAGAATAAAATACAGCTTATCACAAACACAACAGTACATGTGAAGCAACAAAATAACCTGGGAAAACCATCTACATAGACAGGCAAAATACCCCGTATAGACTTACTACAGTCAAGGTATAACCATTTCAACCATATATATTTTTATATAGTAACAACAACAAAATGTTATTCTTTGTCCTGTTTAATTAATTTTCTTGCAATTTGAGCCTCATGATCTGTTCGTTGTTCACAGATGTTTTACAGAAATAACTTAATAGCCAACAGTGACACTGTGTAGACCCAGATAGGACTGCATGCATCAATCGTTCCACTAGCTGCTGAATCTCAAGGGTCATTTCAATTATCATTTAGGGAATTCTTCCCGCCAAAAATATCCCATTTTTAAAGAAAAAATTACCTTTCAAATAAAATCTTAGGGGTCAAACAGAGGCTTTTTTGGAAATTTCAAGAGTCATCTCCTGGGTCAAATTGAACTCCCAAGTTTATGGATGCACATTTACATGGGTGGCAGATGTGAAAAAAGTTTCACAAAGTGCATTCAAGTGTTAATTACAATTGCTGTCTATTACATGTAATTGTAGTATTCCAGAGATTTGTAGTGTTATGTTAAACTGTTAAACATGCTTAACATGTTCTTCATCAGACCTGATTGTTAGATGTTCTTTTTCTATCTCAAACAAATATTGTCATAAAAACCCTGCCTCAAGGAAAGAGCATCAAAATTTTGTTTCCAGGTGTCATGGTTATAAAACTGAGATTGGAAACCAGTCTCAAATCTCAAGAAACTGATTGGCTTAAATGGCAACTAGTCACCATTTCAGCCAATCAGATCCTTGAGAGTTGAGACATGTTTCCAATCTCAGTTTTATAATCTTCAGCCCAGGTGTTAAAAATTTCGAACCTTAACAGATAAAATCTTGCAATCGCAATTCCTAACTATGAAATGTACAAAAGATCTTTGAATTAAAATGTGTTTCATGGTTCAATAATAAGGTAATAAATATCAGGTGAAAAAAAATAAATGTACAGAAGTCAATTTAAGCCTGTGCTATATTTACCTCTTTACTCAATATAATATTATATGGTTTTATTGCATTTGTAAACAGTGTAGATCCAGATCAGCCAGCAAAATCTACACTGTTCGCTCTTTGGTCTGAGATATAACCTAATAAATCAAAAAGGGAACAGTGAAGATCCAGATCAGACTGCATTAATGTGCCAGATGATCTGGATCTACACTGTTTGCCTTGGTATATCTGCCATAGAGAAAAGGGTCAAGTTGGTACATGTAGATTTCCATCTTCACTGCATATTCTTACCGAAACATAAAGTTTTGAACAGATGAATTATTTATATAAACTGGAATTTCTGTGATATTAAGCATTCACATTTCATATTGGTGACTGAACAGCAAGCAGACAGAGTAGAACAGCTGTTCAAGGTCTGTGCTGGTCTATGGATTTACATAATGATTAGACTAATTTGGGAAAAAGCCTCAGTCTTATGACTTTAAAATTAACAAAATGAATATAATACTTTGGCAAAATGACATGATGTAAAATGGTTTGAATTTTGGAAGTTTCATTACAAAATTGGGAGAAAAGATAAATTTTTAGTTTGTTACAAGACTGCAACTACATTATTTAAAAAGTTGTGCTCCTCATCATAGACATCTCCTTGGAAAGTAAAAGATTTTATTAAGTTGTGGCGAAAATTTTATGATCAATGAGAAAACAAGGATTGCTGATTTGTGTGATAAGACTTCGTAGATCCAGTACCTAAGGTTATAAACTGAGCATGGAAACCAGTCTCAAATCTCAAGCATCTGATTGGCTGAAATGGCGACAAGTCACCATTTCAGCCAATCAGATGCTTGAGATTTGAGACTGGTTTCCAATCTCAGCTTTATAACCTTCAGCCCTGGTCCGACAAGGATCAAAACTGTTTTCTAGATGCATTAAGAATGCTTCTGTGACTGAATAGTAAAAGTGCAGACAGTCAGACTGTGCTTAAGCACAGTGTGATTTGGGTCTCCATTGATCAAATAGGTTGTAAGCCCCATTTTGCCAAGGTGCAAACCCACCCAATATGATACAGTACCATGTGCACTGTAACCAAGAAAGTTCCTTGGCAGATTTTACTCCATATATTTACATGTAGATATTCACGCATGTGCGACTAGTGTAGATCGAGATTAACCTAAGCACATTCATGCTGTCTGATCAGGATCTGCACTGTTCACTTTTTGTTCTGAAATAACCTTATAAATCAAAAAGCAAACAATTCAGAGCCTGATCAGATGGCATGGATATTCCAGCTGATCTGGATCTACATGCACACTGTTTGCCCCAGTCATAAAGGCACATAAATGGAGGAAAGGCTTATATTGTTCTTGATCTACATATTTGCAAGATATTGCAAATAATGTCACCATTTTTTCTTCATCCTTTGAGCATAATTATTGAAGTTGTAAGCGGTCTGTAAGGAGTATCCTTGCACTAAAATTATAGTATCAGAGAGTTTTACAATATCATTTAAATGTATATTACTGGAAAAAAGTAAGGAGCACCACCAGAAACTTAATAAAAAAACACACCCAACATTCTAAAATTCTAACAATCATTTATTGGTGACAGACCTGATATGAACCCTAATTTCATAATACATGGTATTTACCATCACATGTATTCATTTATACAACATTACTTTCCATTAAGCACATTTACTTTTTCTATCAGTATAGATACATGTATGCACATTTCCAAGTTTTATGTAATAAATCTACAAAAACATGGATGGGTAATTTCATATTAATCCAATATCATCCAGACATTCTTGATCCTAAATGGCTTTTGCAGAAACCAGCAGTGACTCTCAGAGATAAAGGTTCAATATTTTCTTGTGTATTATTTCTAATGGTGCTTTATCAGGAGTGATATCTCCCCAGTTTCCCTGGGAGCTATGAACCAAGATACAAACATTTCGGATAAAGTTGGATGGGTTTTATTTCTTTGTAATGAAATTTCACTCTATAAGTGTTAAAGGTGCTACATCACTTCTTTTTAATATCAAAAATATGGCTAAATAGTTAAAAATAAATAAATTTACTGTGTATAATCATTAACATTGATTTACCTGTATTACAATAAAAACACAATCTTTTTGTGTCGCCCTTTCGAAGAAATGGCGATACATAGGGATTGCTTTGTCCGTCCGTCCGTCACAAAAACTTAACGTTGGCTATAACTTTGCCATTTCTTAATATTTCTTCATGAAACTTTGAAATTATATTGCTGATGACAACACGCTCATGATGATGCAAAATTCTTTAGGTCAAGGTCACATTTGATGGAGTTAGGCCCCTTTTTGAACTTAGATTTTGACACGAAGACTTAACGTTGGCTATAAGTTTGCCATTTCTCAATATTTCTTTATGAAACTTTTAAATTTTATTGCTTATAACAACATGCTCATGATGATGCCAAATTTTTAAGGTCAAGATCACATTTGTTGGAGTTAGGCCCCTTTTTGAACTTGGATTTTAACACAAAAACTTACTGTTGGCAATAACTTTGCCATTTCTCAATATCTCTTAATGAAACTTTCAAATTATATTGCTTATGACAACACGCTCATGATGATGCTGAATTCTTTAGGTCAACGTTGCATTTGATGGAGTTACGCCCCTTTTTGTACTTGGAGTTTTACATGATAACATAACGTTGGTCATAACTTTGTGATTTCTCAATATTTCTTCATGTAACTTTTTAATTATATTGCTCAAGACAACACACTCGTGATGATGACAAGTTATTTTGGTCAAGATGGAGTTATGCCCCTTTTTGTACTTGCATTTTTCTTCCGAAATTGTACCCGAGGGCGACACAAGTGTTCAACTGAACACCCATCTAGTTTTCTATTAAAACTTATAAATGCTGTTTTCTAAACACCAGTTTATTGTACACTATTGCATTTGCATAAGGCGTCTCACAACATAGTTTGCTAAAAATTAAACAGCGATGACTTGTACAAGACTTTTGGTTACGGTTGCATTTCAGAAGTTTAGGCAGAACCTTGTGGAATTGATCCAAAATTAAAAATATGAAAGGCTGTTTTCAGTGATTGGTAGTTTCAGGATTTAACCCTTTCCTCCAGCTTTATTGTGTGTGTGAACAGTTTAGATCCATATCAGCCTGCACATCCATGCCGTCTGATCAGGATCTAAACTGTTTGCTTTTTGATTCATTAGGTTATTTCTGACCAAAATGCAACCAGTGCAGATACTGATCAGACAGCACCAATGTGTCAGCTGATCTGGATCTACACTGGTCCCACATGCCTTGAAATATGTAAATATGGAGGAAAGGGTTAATTTTACCATTCAAAAACTATTTCCCCTTTCCCCCACCCCCTCGCCAAACATGTGAACTGTTGTTTTTATGCACATCGAAAATGTATCCATCCCTCCTTTTGCCAATTCCCATTTGTTTGGGATATTTCTCAACAACCACTTAATAAAGTTAATATAAAGTAAAACTTTATGGGAAACTAAAAATCAAATGTGCATACGTATATTAACAACAAATTCAGTTTTGATGATGATGTTTTTATGAAGTTATCAATTGGCCTTTTTATTTCTCTATAATATGAAACAAGATCATTCTTGTCTGGGCATATCTCAGAACCACTAGTTGGAATTCAATTTATTAGAAGCTTAACTAACAGGTGCAGATATGCACATTGAATTATATTTATTTTATATTAATTTAACAAAACGTGCACTTGGTTCCTTAGCTTGGAAACTACCTGAGATATCATCTTGAAACTTGGAAAATATTCACCTTCAAATCCACATCATTATCAACAAGACCTATAACTCTCCTACAAATACTTTTGAAGTTATGATCCCTTTCACCTTTATTTATATGTTAACCAAAATATGAATTTAGTCCCATAACTTTAAAAATACTTGAGGTAACTAAGCGCCCATCTACCTTAAAATTTGGGTGAGAGATTTAGACCCTCTTTAGCCTTCTATCATTATGACTGTACAATACAACAATACTCTCTTGTAGACTTCTTCACAAATATTTACATTATCCTGGCAAGTCCTCCATTCCTTATTAATCTAGAAACACACTTCTTGATACATAAATTGGCCAATTATTGCCAATTAATAACAAATAAAGATAAAATATCAAACATTACTGTACAGTAGAAAACTTTGTATGTATGAAGATTTTGATCTGATAAAAAATTTTAATTTCAAATTAAGTTGGTTTGCGAATTAAAAACATAGACACACCTTTATTGCATTGGCGAACAGTGTAGATCCAGATCAGCCGGCACATCCGTGCTGTCTGATCAGGATCTGCACTGTTCGCTTTATTATTCGTTAGGTTATTTCTGACCAAAATGCGACCAGTGCAGATTATTATCAGATGGCACAGATGTGTCAGCTGATCTGGATCTACACTGGTCGCACATGCGTAAAAATACGTATATATGGAGAAAAGGGTTATGCCAGTCGACACACATAACCATTATTTACTCTTATAAACACATGATTGTGTGACCAGTGAAAATCCTGGGTTGGAGGTTATAAAACTGAGATTGGAAACCAGTCTCAAATCTCAAGTAACTGATTGGCTGAAATGGCGACTGGTCGCCATTTCAGCCAATCAGATGCTTGAGATTTGAGACTGGTTTCCATGCTCAGTTTTATAACCTTGGGCACAGATCAGCTCAGCACTTTACATCCTTATATAAGAGAGGCCTATATTACATGTAGGCCACTTCGAAATCCAAAAACAGTATTTTTCACAACTGTGGCAGAGACTTTTCCCAAACTACCAGTCAAGATGTCCAAAAATAGACTAAAATCATCTAAGGGAAGTTTGAAAATTGAAGTCTGAAAAATAAAGTGCTAAACAAAATAAATTGAAGTTGAAAATACTTATTACTATTCAAATTAATAAAACTAACAAGTACCCATCTTTCAATGAATTTTGTTTTCCCAATATAATCAATTATCATGGATAAAAGAATGGACTTTGATGGCAAAATTGTGTAGACTGTGCCCAAGGTTATAAAACTGAGCATAGAAACCAGTCTCAAATCTCAAGCATCTGATTGGCTGAAATGGCGACCAGTCGCCATTTCAGCCAATCAGATGCTTGAGATTTGAGACTGGTTTCCAATCTCAGCTTTATAACCTCCAGCCCTGATCTCAATTGTGATACACTGGCTGCAATTATTATTTAAGTTCCATTTATCTGGAGTAATAAAAACAGCAAATAAAATCAAATAATCTCCAAAACTGTATGGTATACATTCATCAAGGGTCAGACTTTTTCTTCCCAGCATACTTTTAAGTGATACAGGAACTTAACTATTGAACAAGGAAATATATTGAAAACTTGAGTGTTTATTCTTGTCACTCGTATTAATTATTGCAGGGATTATGTACATAGAGATACTTGTTTGTTACACTTTCATAAATAAAATGAGGTTTTTTAACGAAAAGTAACGTTTTCTTTAAGAAAATGATTGATTAAGCCGTGCTAAGATCATTTTAATTTTCGTGAATAGAACATTTTCAGTTGTTAGCAATGTGGGAGTTACTTGTTAGGAATTATTCATGGAAAAGGGAAGTTTTGTTATTGTGATAAGGAAGTTATGATATAATCTCCCTTTAATAATGGACATGTGAATTTTAATTCCAGTATTCACTTTACAAGTTTTACAAATTATCAGTATTACTTGTGTTAAAATTTGTATCTTAAAAAGCAAGGAGAGAAAGAACTTGTATACTATAAAGAAATATTTCTTATTAGTGAAAATATCACATTAATTGATAATATTATCTCCCTTTACTTTTTCAACTTGAAGTAACAGTGATTTAAAAAGCTGTGTAATTTAGCTTTTCACAATAAAAAATGTAATTATGAATGCAAAGTGTCTGTGCTCAGTGTTACTTTTAGACAAAAAGTGTTAAGTAAAATTTAAGTCCTAATGCACACTATTATTCCAAATCTTGGAAACTTCAAAATTGAAATTATACTAAGTTAACAGCAATATAACAATATACTCTGAAGTGATATCATTATGTAAATTAATGAAAGTTAATTTGTAAGTTCAAAACAAATTGAAATAAAGACTTGAAGATGACCAGCACAATGACCAGTACATGGAATAGACTGTCATCCAGTCTTCATAAAAGAAGATCAAGTAAGAAATAGCAAACTAGCCTTTCATTGCATTGAAATAGCTTTAAACCCCTTCCTTTTGTTTGCAAGATATATGAAAGATACACAGTTGTATATTTATCCATAAACTATTTGCTCCATATAAACACCTTTACTTCCTGGACAAACAGTGTACCTCCAGATCATCCAGCAAATCGCTGATCAGATGGCACAGATGTGTGGGCTAAACTGGGTCTTCCCCGTTTGGCCTTTCAGGAGCAAAGGGATAGAGAGGTAAAAGCTCTGACTGTTGTAAGGAAATTACAATTATTCCTGTAGAATAAGAATGTATATTAATGTTGCTTCAGGTAACAAGATGACAAAGATTCGAGAAGCGGACAAACCTGTGATATCACAGCCGTTAAACTTTGAACACACAGTCCATGTGGGATTTGATCCTCTTACTGGAGAATTCACTGTAAGTAATCTTCTTATTGGAGAATTCACTGTAAGTAACTGGGAACTCTGATCTTCTTATTAGAGAACAGGGCTGCCGATTTTCCGCGGAAATCTGCGGATTTGGGGTCCGCCGGACCAATTTTGAGATCGATGTAAATTCGAGAAAAAATTGGGGTGGGGGGGGGTGGTTGGCAGAGAGAGACGGCTCTCAAATAGCTGGGATTGGACTTTTTGGAAATACTTTAGTCTTTCCCGCCACGTGTTTCGCCCGACCAATCGTATCGCATCTTACAAAAAATGGCGCACAGCACTCTAAAAGCGGAAGATTAGAAATGAATATAATAAAATTGAAATTGTTCTTTTAAAAGACTTGGAAAGGATAAAAGAAATAGACAGAGATGTTGTCAATAAATTTACATAAATAGAGAATTAACTGTAAGTAATCTTCTTATTGGAGAATTCAGTGTTGTTAAGATTCTTTAGTGAAGAATTCACTAAGGATCCTGTACAGCAAATTCACTGTAATTAACTAGAAACTGTAATCCTATTATTGGAAAATTCACTGTAATTAACTGGAAACTGTGATCCTTTTATTGGAGAATTCACTGTCAGAACCAAGAAACTCTAATTGAAGTAACTGTTAGTAACTGGAAACCGTAATCCTCTGATTGGAGAATTCACAGTTACTGGAAACTCTAATTGTCTGTGTGATTATTCACCATAAGTAACTGTAAACTGATGCTCTTATTGGAGAATTCACTGTAGGTAGCTGGAAACTCTAATATTTAATTGGAGAATTCACTGTTTATAACTGGAAACTCTAATTCTCTTATTGGTGAATTCCCGGTAAGTAATAGAGGTCTTTCACATTGTTGTGCGCATGCGTCGTACGCCACGTTAGGTGCGGAAAATATTGGTTTTATCCTAAACCGACAAGTGAGGGGGCATTTAACTGTGTCATTGCTAACAGAATGATCACGGTGTCGTCTTAAAGCTAATGATAAATTATAATAATAATTATGATAAAGCATAATAAATTCGAGTTTTAGAATTTCCGAATATAATAGGCTTAAAACGTCTGGTCGGCAAGATTTATCTGTGACTTTGAAAGCGTAAAGCAATCAAAGACGTGGTTGCCACTTTGAATCGGGAAGTCTTATATGAAAACAAATACATTGTGGATTACACGTTATTGTATATTTTCCACAGACACATATATAAGCGTATCAAGTTTTTCTGACAAAATGCGTTTACTTCAAGAAATATATTTTATGTTACAAGATCTCTCTAAATTGGAGGTAAACGGATGAATTCAGCAATGTATCGTCGTTGTATTCAACGCCCGTTAAGCTTATTAAGTTATTCATGTTATTATAAACATCTTTTTTTTTATAAAATCGTCAGCCATAGTCAATAGACATTAGTTTAAGTCGCATTTCATGAATATCTACGTGTTATGGGAATGAAGTAGAAAGAAGATAAAATGTCCGCAGACCTTCAAAATCTCAGGATTTTATCTGAAATCTCCGGACCGTAAGGTTCTTCTCCGGATCTAAGGATTTTCAGGCAAAATCTCAGGATTTAAAAATATTGAAAAGGATAATTAATGAAACATAAATTTAACTGAATTTAGAATGGGTTTTACAATTATATTAATTAATATAAAGAAACTTGGTCTTGGTCACGGCTCCACAATTTCCTGTTTATTGAGAGATTATGTGATAGTGACACGCTGCCTCGGGCATACATGTACACAACAGCTAAGTGTCATAAAACTAAACTCGGACCTGAATATCGCAGTCCCGTTCATTTGTTTTGGTCCGTGGTCATTTTGATTTTAAACAGAAATGAAAATATTATATTTCAAAACCTTCAGCGACAACAATTACGAACTTCAACATCAAAATAGTTTTTATTAAAAAAAACAACAACAAAACTCTCTGGATTTTTTAAAATAGGTTTTGGTTGGCCCGCCGTCCGGCAATATTCGTTTGGTTCAATCAATTTAACGATTTCTCGGGTTGTAGCTGGATTCATCCTATTTTGTAAATACGTAATATTTTTTCTCAAAAGCAAAACACGCAAAACACATATCAACCTAGTCGCCGACGAGCTACATAAGAATATAATTATGTCTCATTCTACTATAAATTATAGCGTTACAAAAAACATGCCGTAAAACGGTAAAATGTCTGATAATGTTCGTCTGAATTGTCAATTATACAGATTTATATTTAGTAAACACAATTCATGTGTGTATTTTCATAAAAAAAACCAAACAAATCCGTTGGATACTCGCGTCCTGAAAATACCGCGATAAACAATGTTTAAAATGCGCATAAACTTTCTTGATGTGCTTGTAAATGATCATAACGGTTTTTTTTATTCTTCGTTGTTTGTCTGAACTTACTTATTTATAAATTTGAAATGATTAATCAACATTTTCTTAATTTTGTAATCACTTAGTCATATTAACAATAGTAAACGATGCCCCCTCGCGTGCATTTATCGACTAAATATGCTCTTCAATTTTAGAGAGCGCTAAGGGGAGATAACAATGTGAAAGAACTCTATTGGACACTCTGATCCTCTAATTGAAGAATTCACTGTTAGTAACTGGTAACTCAGATACTCTTATTGGAAATGTGTATTTTTTATGAACTGAGGAGAGAATCAAAATTAGATGATATGATTCCCATTTGTTCTGCTAAAATTTCTAAGGAGACATTTATAATACAGAATCCATTTTCTGTCTGATTCCATCTGTTTATATCTCTGTGAGAAAAAGACTTTCGAAAGTGGAACTTGTAAGTTTGTGGTCTGTTGTTGTTATGTATTTCTCACCATTAGCAGGGGCCACTTGAGACATTGGCACAGAAACCACCATGAGAAATCTGTTACTATAGATTACACAATACAAAACTATAGTCCGATTTTACGCATTGAGCCGTGAATGTACTTTTGTATAGATTTTTGGAATATTCCACAAAATAGGGATGTTAGATATTCCCATCATAGCTCACTATGTGGAAATTGTACTGCTCTATAACAAAAGGATTCATGGCCGTGGCAGTAACGCTACTGATTTCTGGTATTATAACATGATGGTTGTGTGTTCGAATCCCATTAGGAGATTTATTTTTAGCTCACCTGAGCCATAGGCTCATGGTGAGCTATTGTGACCCATCTTTGTCCGGCGTCCGGCATCCGTCGTCCCTCAACAATTTCCTTTAAACAACATCTCCTCTGAAACCACTAGATGGATTTTAACCAAATTTGTCCTGAAGCATCCTGGCACTGATGTCTACTAAAGTTGTTCAAATCATGGCCACAGGGTCAAGGTCAAGGTCACTGCTGCTAAAAATAGAAATTCAGTCTTTGCTCAATTACTTGAGTTTGCTTAGGGTTATTGACTCCAAACTTGGTGTATGGGTAGCTTATATCAAACAGCAGCTTGGGGTTGCTACCCAGGTGTCTGTGATCAAGGTCAAGGTCACTGTTGCTAAAAATAGAAATTCAGTCTTTGCTCAATTACTTGAGTTTGCTTAGGCCTATTGACTCCAAACTTGGTGTATGGGTAGCTTAAATCAAAAGGCAGCTTGGGGTTGCTACCCAGGTGTCTGTGATCAAGGTCAAGGTCACTATTGCTAAAAATAGAAATTCAGTCTTTGCTCAATTACTTGAGCTTGCTTAGGCCTATTGACTCCAAACTTGGTGTATGGGTAGCTTATATCAAAAGGCAGCTTGGGGTTGCTACCCAGGTGTCTGTGATCAAGGTCAAGGTCACTGTTGCTAAAAATAGAAATTCAGTCTTTGCTCAATTACTTGAGTTTGCTTAGGCCTATTGACTCCAAACTTGGTGTATGGGTAGCTTATATCAAAAGGCAGCTTGGGATTGCTACCCAGATGTCTGTGATCAAGGTCAAGGTCACTGTTGCTAAAAATAGAAATTCAGTTTCTGCTTAATAACTTGAGTTTGCTTTGGCATATTGACTCCAAACTTGGTGTATGGGTAGCTTATATCAAAAGGCAGCTTGGGGTTGCTACCCAGGTGTCTGTGATTAAGGTCAAGGTCACTGTTACTAAAAATAGAAATTCAGTTTCTACTTAATTACTTGAGATTGCTTTGGCCTATTGACTCCAAACTTGGTATATGGGTAGCTTAAATTAAGAGGCAACTTGGGAAAGCTACCTACCTGTCTGTGATCAAGGTCAAGGTCACTGTTGCTAAAAATAGAAATTCTGTTTCCACTTAATAACTTGAGTTTGCTTTGGTTTTTTGACTCCACACTTGGTGTATGAGTAGCTTATATCAAACGGCAGCTTGGGATTGCTACCCAGGTGTCTCTGATCAAGGTTAAGGTCACAGTTGCTAAAAATAGAAATTCAGTTTCCACTTAATAACTTGAGTTTGCTTTGGCATATTGACTCCAAACTTGGTATATGGGTAGCTTATAACAAGAGACAAATTGGGATTGCTACCCACGTATCTGTGATCAAGGTCAAGGTCACTGTTGCTAAAAATAAAAATTCAGTTTCTGGTTAATAACTTGAGTTTCATACTCAGGTGAGCGATTCAGGGCCATCATGGCCCTCTTGTTTTTTTCTGTTTTTAATGTCATTTTTCAATACATTCATGTAGACACCGACAAAAATAAATCTAAACTATACAAATTTCGAGTAAGCTTTCATCAAGCGAGTTGATAAAATATTGAGATCGATGCTTACTCAAACACAGTTTTGGGGGGATGCAAAACATTGGACAAAGTGTTTTGAATTATGTAAATTATAAAAGAAAGACAATGTAACAACAAGTGTTTAGAGAACGCCAGGATTCATAATTGTCAATGCTTCTTTGGTACGGAGGTATATGGTCAGAGCAAGCTGCTCACCAAAAATAATTATATTGTTAAGAATGGAATGAACATGAACAAAATTAACAGGGCGTGTTAAAATATAAAGATAAATCGGCTCTATACTATTAAAAAATATCATAAAAGAACTAAATTAAAATTATAGAAAGGAAATGAAAGATAAATATATAATGTTACTTTTATTGGATTTGAACATGCAATGTTTTGCTTCATAGCCCGATATCTTATCCACTGAGCTATTGCCTCGCGACTAAATATCAGCTACTTTGAACAGGTTTTAATGTCATATAAGTAAAGTAATTTAACGATAACTCTGTAAAAAAGACACACTTTATCTATTTAGTATTATAACAGTGGACTTGTCCGAAAGGTCACAGCTCACGGGTCAAAATCGAACTATGGTCAATAGCACTAAGGCTTTGTTTAGGCTCATGGTGAGCTATTGTGACCTGTCTTTGTCCGGCGTCCGTCATCCGGCGTCCGGCGTCCGTCAACAATTTCCTTTAAACAACATCTCCTCTGAAACCACTTGATGGATTTTAACCAAATTTGTCCTGAAGCATCCTGGCACTGATGTCTACAAAAGTTGTTCAAATCATGACCACAGGGTCAAGGTCAAGGTCACTACTGCTAAAAATAGAAATTCAGTCTTTGCTCAATTACATGAGTTTGCTAAGGGTTTTTGACTCCAAACTTGGTGTATGGGTAGCTTTTATCAAAAGGCAGCTTGGGGTTGCTACCCAGGTGTCTGTGATCAAGGTCAAGGTCACTGTTGCTAAAAATAGAAATTCAGTCTTTGCTCAATTACTTGAGTTTGCTTAGGCCTGTTGACTCCAAACTTGGTGTATGGGTAGCTTATATCAAAAGGCAGCTTTGGGTTGCAACCCAGTGCCCAAGATCATAAAACTAAATCTGGAGATCAGTCTCAAATCTCAAGCATCTGATTGGCTGAAATGGCAACAAGTCGCCATTTCAGCCAATCAGATCCTTGAGATTTGAGACTGATCTCAAAACTTAGTTTTGTGATCTTGGGCCCAGGTGTCTGTGATCAAGGTCAAGGTCACTATTGCTAAAAATAGAAATTCAGTCTTTGCTCAATTACTTGAGTTTGCTTAGGCCTATTGACTCCAAACTTGGTGTATGGGTAGCTTATATCAAAAGGCAGCTTGGGGTTGCTACCCAGGTGTCTGTGATCAAGGTCAAGGTCGCTGTTGCTAAAAATAGAAATTCAGTCTTTGCTCAATTACTTGAGTTTGCATAGGCCTATTGACTCCAAACTTGGTGTATGGGTAGCTTATATCAAAAGGCAGCTTGGGGTTGCTTCCCAGATGTCTGTGATCAAGGTCAAGGTCACTGTTGCTAAAAATAG